>JADRCD010229903.1:17745-40982 GCA_019843815.1 Montemys delectorum | reverse complement strand
GTAGAGGCCATGCGTAGTGGCATCCCGTCTTTAATGCTGGTGTGCAAGGAGCAGAGAGAGTCGGATCCCTGGAGCAACCTGGTCAGCCACACTAGCCAATGAGCTCCAGATTCAGTGAGAGAGTCTACATCGAAGTAAATAATAAGGTGGACAGCAACTGAAGAAGACAGAGCAGAGAGACCTCCAGCCTCCATATGTATGTACCCATACATCTCATGCATATTTGGGAATGTGTACATACTATATGTCCTCTATATGCACATACCATACATGCACATTAAGGAAGGTATCACACAACCACAGGATCTCAGGGAATAGTAGAATTTGCAGGGATAATTAAGAATAATTGAACGAACAGGACACATAGACACAGATGCGCAAGATGTGCTGGCAGTGCGCAATGAGCACTTGCAGTCTACAGCGTGAGAAAGAACAGGTGGGCTGTTGCCTCTTACAGCAGTGAGACCATAGGGACCTGGCCAAGGCTGTGGCTACAGCACGGGAAGAAGGGCTAGACCTGGGAGTAATTGCAAAGGGAAGGATCAGTTGGGCCCCTTCAATGGCTATACTTTTTCACTGGTACCTGGGAATTGTTTGGGGCCATCTCTCTCTCTTCCCTCAGACAAGAATTTTCCTGAGGCAGGGACCATGTCTGCCATCCCTCCCTCATATATACACAGTGCCTTCCACAGCTCTGGATTCAGAGAATGGATTAAGTAGATATTTGCTGAGATGGAGGGATCATTTGATTCCCAAATAGTACTCAAGGATACACAGTTAGAACAAGGGAGTGGAGCAAGCAAAGATAAGCCATTGGCCTTTTCCATATGCTTAATTTGAGGGTTGAAGGAACACCTTGGGAGACATCTTTCAACAGATTTTGAAAGGCGAGCAAAAATTGTTTCTAATCTATTGTAGAATCAAGTGGGTGAACCTGTTCTATGTATATATGAACCTGTTCTGTGTATATAAGCACAGTGGTTAATGCATGGCAAACATTCATTGCAACAATGGGGTTTTACATATACAGCAGAAAAAAATGCCTGCGGGGGGAAATGCGTATTGTCTCTTATGTCTTATTATATTTGGAACTGTTAGGACATTGTCCTGACTGGTACAGATTCTTCGGACAGTACTTTACAGTCTGAAAAGAGGGACCTATATTCCCTAAGGAGTTCTGTCCTCGCACGGTTGTAGTATGAAACATATGAAACATAAGAGTGGGCATACAGCCCAGACTGAGAGAAGAAAAAGAATTGACATAGAAAGATTCAGCCCTGAGTCCCTGTGGCCCACAGGGAGATGCTCCACAGCCAGGACATGTGATAACGTATTCTTCAGGCTCATAACCGTGTTCATAGCCAAAGCTGACTGGTTTCTCAGTCGGCTCTCAAGTAGGGAGGGTTGGGATCCGTCTTGCTGCTCTGGGGACGCTTGGCCCAAGCAGGTTTGGAGGCTGCTAGAAACATGGGATTTAGGGAATCACAGGAGGCCTGGCGGGGCCACCCAGCTCACCTGGTGACTGCAGCCAGGTAACATTTTAAAAATGTTTTGGCTAGGTTGGTCCTGACTCACAGGTTGAGAACCACTATTCTAACTGTTCCGTGATTTTGTTTCCCTGGCCCCATTTTGCACTTGCTATAATTCCATATCAGGGGTCCTCGAGTTCACACTTAAGTTTATATTTAATTATACATATTTTCTGTGTATTGTTTATAGCACAAGACATGATCTATTGATCCATTTGAGCTACAATAATAAAATGATAAGATTTTCAAAGTGTGTGGGTACTTTAGACAAAAATGTCCTCCATGAATGGGTGGGAGATAGGAACGATTTTTGTCCCTACAGGGTCCTCTTGTCCCAGACAGCAAGAACACGGTGCTGGGCTTTTGTCCTCCCCACAGTGGATTATTGAACGTCTGGCCCCATCCTCACCCCATTTGAACCCATTGCTTGTCCTGGTTGAATGTTGTTGTTCGAAATCCTGATACAAGCTACAGTCACCTGAGAAGAGGGAACTCCAGTTGAGAAAAATGTGTCTCTCATATTGCCTGTAAGATGGCCCGTGGGGCATTTCCTTGATTAATGATTCACGTGTGACGGTCTAGCTCACTGAGGGTGATGCAACTCCCTCGTAGGTGATCCTGGGGTCATATTAAAAAGTAGGCTGACACGAAAGATCAGCCCAGCATTACTCAAGCTCAACAGATGGCCCAGCCTCCTGGTTTTCTTTAGAGTAAACCATAGGGAGCAACCCGGTGAGCAGGTTCTTCCAAGGTCTATGCTTCGGTTTCTGCTTCTGGGTTCCTGCCTGAGTTTCTACCCTGAGTTCCCTCAATGATGGACTAGGATATAGAAGTGTAAGCCAAGTAAACCCTTTCTTGCCCAGTTGCTTTAGGATGTGACCTTTGTCACAGCAATAGAAATCCTAATTTAGACGTTGCTCAATGTGTAAAATCATTTTGAACATGGTAAATTCTGGAGCAGGCATTCAGTAATCACCCACCTTCTCTTGCTTAGAGACTAATCCTGGAGGAACATGCTCAGAGCATGTCTGTGACCCTCCCCCCCCCAAGCCCCTAAGTAGAATGCCCAAACTGCTAGAAAAACTTTCGTATATCCCCAACTTGGTCATTTCAATATGGCTTCGATATTTAACATAGGAGATAGTGTCAGAGGGGTAAACACCTAGAGATCACCATTTCCAGGGTCGCTTACGTGAACATCTGCAAGCACAAGGCAGGAAGCCCTGAGACTGCTTCATGGAGATAGACTTGAGCTGGTAGGAAGGAGCATCCCTAACCCGAAGTCCTTTAGCCAGCTCCCAGGGGGCAGAGACTCTGACATCTGGTGCACTTTGCTTTAGGCAGCCTAGACTCATTCAGGGTGATCACTCTGTTTTAAAGAACCGTGGTTGGTTCTGCTACCTGCCATCATTTGGCCGCTTTGGCCCTGCAGAGGTATCAAGAGCATCAGAGGTGAAAGCTAGCGGGAGCCATGGCTGAGGGATAAGCAAATCACTGATAATCTGTAGTGGGAGCTTGGAAAACATGAGCCCTACAAACGTCATTTGACAGATAATTAGGCAGAAAAACGAATCCAGGAGGGCCTTGGACTGCTTTGGGCATGAAAAGAATGTCTCTCTTCAGTTCCACGGGGTGTGGTGAGATAGGAGGAGAGGAGAAACTGTCAGATGGTTCCTGCAAGTCTGGCCAGCTTGGTGAGCACTCTCCTGCCTCTGGCTTGCTCTGCACGTATCCACTTCATCTTTGCCGGGTCATATCACCTTCACCAGGTTCCCTGGAGGTGAGGGGTGGGGTGCGTCTCTCATTCTCCCTCCACATTCAAATGGCCACCTCAGAGACCCTGACACCAAAGATCAGCCCAGCATTGTTTCAGTCCAACGGATGGCCCAGCCTCCCTGATTTCTTAAAATAACAAGAGAACATTTGCTCTCTGGAAGTCCAAGGCTGCATCCAAATTTAAAAAAGAAAAAAGAAAAAAAAAATGGGAGAGGAAAGCGTTCAAACAAAACTCTTGGAAGTGGGCTCCTGCAGCAACCCACAGAGGAAAACAGGAAAGCCAGCACATATCAAAAATAGATGACTTCCTGTGTGGAGTTCCTCACTGACCTTGTTGATTGGGGGCTGCCCAGGTTGGCTGGCCTGAGACTTTCAGTCTTCATGGGAGTTCACACTGCCGGGCAGTTCTCAGGCTTAGGAATCCACCTCTGGGTTTCAAAGCGTTTGCCTCTTGTTATCAGCCCCCCACCCCCCTGGATCCATGAAGACTATCAGAGAACAATTCCTGATCCCTTGCTTCACTCTTGCGTGTCAAAGAGATGACTGTGGATTGGAGAATGCTCTAGAAAACCTTGCAGTTGTGTGATGTCTATGCCCAAGGCAATGCATCTTAGATGACAGAAGTGTCCCCCACCAACACAGCAAGAGAAGAAAGGTGGGGAGAGGCCTTCCTCCCTGTGCTGAGAAAGCACATTCACTCATGAGTGCTCCCCTCAGGGACAGCTCCCATGCGACAGCTGCTGGTGATGCTGCGCTCTTGGGTCCCCCATGAATTTATCTTCTAGTTTGGAGAAATAGACAATAAACAAGATGCCCAAATAAAAAGTCAGTTGCGTAGGTCGGTAGATTAGGGAGACAGAAAAGGGTGGAAGGAAAGCTGGGTAAGAGGCATTAGGAAGCAGTTAGTACTAAATAAGATAGAGTGGGCCTAGGCAAAGAGGTAATGTTTGAACAAAGACTTCATGGACAGCAAGTAACTAGGTAGACATCTAGGGAAAGAGTGTGGTCAGCCGGACATATCAGCCTGCGCAAAGGCCAGGGGCAGAACCATTATGATCAGCAAGCCATAAGTTTGGCATATCTCTCCTTCCCAATTGTGAAAGTCTCAGACATGTTAATAGTCACTTTCTGTAGGCAGCAGAGGGACAGCTCTGAGCAGCAGGAGCCAAGATGAAAAGGTGGGAATCAGTCAGGTGTTGGAGTTGGTGTGATCGGAGGTAAAAGGAGAGGTTAACGGATCAGAATAAAAACAAGCACTTTCCAGGATTCTACGTCCCCTCCGGCCCCCCCCCCCCCCAGGAAAGAATAAAACCTGGAATTCAAAGAGCATGCCCAAGACAAATCACCAGGCAACAGAGAAACCCATGCATCCTGGCGAGCTGCCCTCCCTGCTTCGGTCGGTGACTCCCGAAGCACTCGTGGAATTTTGGCGGAGGATCACAGAACCTTCCAGCCGAATTCTTCCTTCCCTCCCGGCTGAGCTTGATCCCTAATGCCCTTCTCCATCACCTTGGCTGGGGAGTTTGCTTAATAACTTTCTCTTTGGAGCCACTTTTGAAGTGGAACCTGGCCAAGGTGAAGACTGACACCCCCAAAGACTCCTGTGTTCTCCTATCATCAAGGCAGAAGGACTGGCATCTCCCCAAGCTTCCAAGCGAACCCCATTGTCAAGAGCCTGTAGGAAGCTCTGCTGAAATTCCTCAGAACTTGCCCTTGTTCTTGGCAAAGCGTCACAGTGCCTCCTCGCTAGCCTCCACTTACAGCCCACAGCCTCTCTTTCTGAGTCGTCTTTGCTAACTGCATACTGTGTGGCTTTTCCTCTAAGACTTTGCTTTGTCCTGTGGCCAGGTGTGTGTTTCTTCTGCTGCTCTCTTCACTTGGTCCATAACAACTCACCTTTCAAATTTCCTCACACCCCACATTAGTCACTTTTCTCATTGCTGTGTCCTGAAAGGAGAAATCATTTGTTTTGGCTCATAGTTTCAGAGAGTCTCAGTCAATCATGGAAAGGAAGGCATGGAGAGTCCACAGCGCTTGGAAGTGTGTATAGGAGTTACTCCATCTTCATGGACCAGGCACAGAGGAGCAGGTAACCTCTGAAGGCTTGCCCCTGGTGACCTGCTCCCACGGGCCAAGCCTTACGTCCCAAAGGTTCCATATCTTGCCGTGATAGCACCAATAGTCAGAGACTAAGTATTTAGACATGTGAACCTATGAGGGACATTTCCCATTGTACTTTAACACAGGTCTTCGACCTAGAGGGACCCCTATACTTCCAGAACATATTGTTTTACTGTGCACACACTAAGTGCTCAATAAAACCTGGCACCTTACAAATCCATTTGATGAATAAATGAACAGAAAAAGAAGCTAAAATTAGTAGCAAAAGAATTATCAAGATCAAAGAGCAAAATCCCCAATAGGAAGAAAAGTTTCCCACAGGAGAGATAATACTGCCATATGAGGTTTTTTTTTTTTTTATTTAGAACACTCACACCTTGGTAGTTACTCTCTGGCTTGGACTCAAAAGGGAATGTGGCACGTTAGCCAAGGCTGACAACGGAGCAGTCAGAAGAGCACATTGCAGCCAGAAAAGCCAAGCGCATAAGAAAACACACCTTGCCTAAAGAAACTGAACTCTAAGAAGGCTCTCTTAGCTTTTCATGTTGTCTCCATCCACTTTAGAAGATCCAGGCCAAATCACAGAAGCCTGGTCCAAGACAGAACAGTGTGGACACTGGGAGATGGAGACAGGTCAAGGTCGATATGATAAGGGCCCCAAAACAGCCCTGCACAATAAGGGCATATTAATAATACCGGGTGCTTTCCCCAGCTGTGGCCCAGTCCACTTTTATTAGTCCCACTGTGGTTTCCTGACTCGTTTCCATTCAGGAAGCTTGCAATAATGGTTAGCAGAGGGGCACATTGCAAAAATAAAAGTTCTCCCTCTTTTAACTTTTCCATGTCCTTTAATTCCACTGCCCATCCTTCCTCTCTTCCCAGCTTTCCCTGGAGCTCTGCCACAACTGTGATCAGTAGCACACTGGGGAGGACCTTCCCTGTGGCAAGATGGAGACCAGGGGCAGGGGGAGTTCTGACCCAGCGTGCCTGCAGACCATGATGTCCTTTTCCAGTGCCCTCGTGAACAGAAGTGAGGAAACAGCCCATCATCTATCATGGGATTTCGCAGAGGATGCTGATAATGGGAAACAGCCCCTGAGGTCACTCCTGTGCCGTATGGAGTCAGCTGTTGGGGGCCAAGTCGGAAAGGGGAATTCTCAGTGAAACCTGGCCTGCTTGGAATCTCCCTCCATCGAGGGCCGTTCATTTGTCGATGGGATGGAGCCCCCATTTTGACCTCTGGAGGGCACATACATAGCCTCTTTGCACCCACACTTTTGGTCTCTAGGGGGAGTTGAAGACTTCTGCCCCTTCCAGACTCAACAAACCCAGTTGCACACCCCAAGCAAGTGTGCTATCAGATGTAAGAACAAATGTGAAGCTTCTGGGTGTGACGTTGGCTTTGTGGTACTTGGAGAGATCTCTGTAGTAAGGGGATGTAGGCAGCATGACGGTTATGCAAGCTAGCTCACCTGCTTCCTCTTGATCAGGTGAGACAACCTCAGCATGTTCAGACCACCGAGAGGCATGTTTCGAGGGGTGAGAAGGAGGCATGAAGGGCCCATGGTGTCCCCTTTGATCTGAAGATCCTCTTCTCTGCCACCCCAGTTCATCTACCATCATAGCTGTGCCCAGAGGAAGCTCCATCTAATGAGCTTCCTGCAGAGAAACAAGGGGAGCCATGTATGAATACAAAGGAAGCTGTACAGGCACCGCTCTGGGAAGCATTGGTGAGACCCTCACCAGATGCCCACACAGAAAGATGACAAACCAAGTGCATGACATTGGAGAGAGAGAGAGAGAGAGAGAGAGAGAGAGAGAGAGAGAGAGAGAGAGAGAGAGAGAGGCAGTCATCTGGCTACGTACGCTGTACTGCCTGCAGCATCACCATGGCTTCCATGTGGTTAAGATCAGGACTCAAGGCTCAAGGCTCATCTGACTTACGTTGTTCAAGGTACGTCATGAGATCCTGTTCTGTCAATCAATCAATAAGTAAATCACCTGGAGGGCATGGCTAGTGAGGTAAGAGCAATCAGGTAAGAATTCTCCAGAAGCCTGGAGAAGAAGGGGCTTTGAGGGAAGAGACACGACCATTGGTGTCTAACGACACTGATAGAACGCTTCTTGATCCCATTCTCCTTCACCTCCTGAAAGTTCAGCTCCTTCTTTCAGCTCCCACAGCACCTCCTGTTTAAACTCTTCCCTGAGTTTTCCATGTGGGGTGAAGGGTTCCCTGTCTTGGGATCTGAGAGTACTCTGTTTTTAGTAGTATTCCTGCTTACTTCACCATACTATAGCAAACCACCCCCCACCCCCCACCCCTGTGTTGTTCAGATCTGAGTTTTCCCACAGCTGGTTGCATGATGTTGTGTAAGTAACAGAGCCACTCTCCCTGTGTCTCAATGTCTTCCTCTGTAAAATGGGGACAACAACAGTTCACAGCTTGCAGGGTTTTATGAGGATTAAATATACAAAGGTGGGAAGTGATTGGGGTAGGGGATCCACCTTGGGGCTCTCAGCAACCCCTCGTTCTCTGTCCACTTGACTTTTGTAGGGTGAGGCCTGAAGCGGAATGCCTTTTATTTACTTTAATTTTATGAAGTAGTGAGTTTATCATTTTTGATAGTTTCTCAATTGGAAGAGCAGGTAAATTAAATCTACAAAAGGCAATTTTTGGTACTAACAGTTTCATTGACTTTATTTTAAATTTGCAACAAATGTGTCACACACAACAACAACAAATGTTACACTGAACTGAATATAGCTACCCTTTGTCATATTCAACTCAACCAGTATTCAATGTCAACCAAGGGACAGAAAGATGAAAATGAGACCCTAATTTTATACATAGTTAGAGCCATTCTCCAGTGTCTACTGGCTGTAGCCCCTCCCTCTGGACACATTACCAACATCCTTGGGTACTTGGCCTCTCATATAAAATGGGTAGGATTCATATACTCAGTCCCCCCATGCTTTAAATCATGTCCTGGATGTAATACCCAATACTGTAAATGCCATGGAAATCATTGTGCTGTGTTGCTTGCATAGTAACATTGTTGTAGTATGTTGTTGAAGTAATAAAAAAGAACAGGCAAGCCTCTGCACAAAGTTCACAGAAAGAACAACTTAACCAGAAAGTTACTGAGTTTGTGGATGTGCCCAGCCCACTGTACATGATTAATTTTATGTTCTATGTTTTGTATTGTTAAGTGTCTATTTTTCTAAGTCTCCTGGGAAGTCTTTTTTTCTTTATGGCTTTGAGTTCATTTGAGATCATTTCTTGCTGTAATACAGAATGTAGCACCTTAGGCACAGCCCATTACTGCCCACTTACTGAAACCTTGTCCCTCAATCATGAATGACAAGGCTATGCATATTCACTGAATCATTAGATCATCCACCAGGGCTATTGCAGAGTTCTTGGTCCAGCCTGAATCTTCTTGTGCTAGTCTGGAGCCTGGGAAGGTTCTAGAATAGTCTCCCCAGCTTCCTTCTGAGATCTAACAGTTCTCATCCTTCCCTAGTCCCCACTAGGTGCCACTCCCCCATCCACTTTGCTCTTCTTGGGAGATGTGCTCACATCTGCTCCTCATTGTGTTGATCATTTGATTTTGAACTTACTTTCCTAAGTATTTAATGAGGTGTGTAGGTGAAAAGATGAAAAGTGGAAGATGGATGCTTCTGGATATTTGTTCAGAAAACAAATTAGGTAATATTCACTCAGTCTCCTCCCCGGGCATCGACAGCATCTAAATCTACACTGGCCTGAGACCCTTGGTCCCTGAAAATGAACCTTGAAACTACAGCTTAATACCCATGAAATTAATTGTTTTTTCACACCTAATAGTATGCTTATCCTATGCTCTAGATAAACAGGCACTGAAGTGGTTTATACACTGGGCTTGTTTTACTTCTGAAAGACGATCCTTAAAGTAACCTCAGAATACAGAAGGTCGACACTAGAGATAAAAAGAAGTGGTGATTATGTCTTGTTTTGTTTAGTTTTTTTTTTTAAAAAAAACAAACAAATTAAATTAAGATGCTGTTGACAGAGCTGTAAAATAATCTTCTACCAGTTGATAATTTTGGAGTATTTCAGAACACTATAACTTACAAGAGAGATGCAAGTACTTGAGCTTATTTTCCCTAAGAGGGCGAAGATGAAATAAGGAAGTTTATAGTGGTTATTGGGTCACTGTAGGATAGACGATCCCAGATATTAAACTCTTGAGACAAAGAAATGCAATATTACAGTTTGGCTATTAAATATTTCCCAAAAGCTCATGTGAGGATGGCTTGGTCCCCAAAGTAGGAGTGTTCTAAAATGGAGTCTTTGCAAGGTGATTGGATGAGGATGCCTCTGACCCCATGAGTGGATTAATCCACTTATAGCACTGTGACTTTTGGTTTTGGTTTGCTTTGAATTTGCCCTCCTTTTTATTAAACATATATTCTTTTGTCATGTAATATAATTGTATACAGTTTCCCCTCCCTCTGTTCCTTGCAGTTCCTCCACACCTCCCCTCTCATACAGATCCACTCCCTTTCTGTCTCTTCTTAGGAAAGAACAGGCAGCTACTTTTGTAGTGGCATCAATGACTGAAGGACATAGAAGTTGAGAAAGAGGGACATAGAAGGCTTCTGTGTCAATTCTTACTCAACCTCCAAAAGTAACAGCCAAAGCAGAAAGCCATCAAAGAGAACTCTTAAAAAATGTGATAAGGATGCTGAAGTGTAGCTTTCTACAATTGATGGCTTCTGATGGAGGTGCAGAAGGGGAAAGAATCAGTTTTCTTTAAAGGTCTGGCCACTGAGAGTTTGCCCATGTTCCAGTGAGCAACACAAATTAGACCTTTGTCCTCCTTCTCCTTCCTGTTGTTCCTTCCTTCCCTTTTCTTCTCCTTTTTCTTTTCCTTTGCCTCCTCCTCCTCATCTTCCTCCTCCTTCTTCTTTCTAGTTGGGGGAGGTTACAAGGGTCAGGGGCAGACCTGGGAGGCCTGGAAAGTGAGTGTGACTAAGGTGCAAGATGTGAAATTCCCAAATAATCAATAAGAATGTTACGTTAAAACAGAGACAAGAACAGACTTTTAGGAGATAACAACAAAGCACAACAAGATAATAAGATAAAATAGACACTACTGAAGTCGGACACGACAAACAGAAAAATAGAAGAACCCAAGAGAAGGTACAAGCATAAGAGACCTGCTTATTCATACATTCAGGAGTTCCATAAAAAGACTAAACTGCTGGGCAGTAGTGGCACATGCCTTTAATCCCAGCACTTTGGAGGCAGGTGGATTTCTGAATTTGAGGCCTGCCTGGTCTACAGAGTGAGTTCCAGGACAGTCAGGGCTATACAGAGAAACCCTGTCAAAAAAAAATACTAAACTGGAAGCTCTAGTATATATTCAGAGCACCTGGTGTAGACCCATGCACACTCTGTGATGGCTGCTTCAGTCTCTATGAGTTCATATGTTCATTGCTCAGGTGTTTTGGAGGGTCTTGTTTTCCTGGGGGTCCTCCATCCCCTCTGTCTCCCCAACTCCTTCTGCCTTCTCTTCCATGGGATTCCCTAATCCCTTAGGGAAAGGATTTGATGGAAATACCTCATTTAGAACTGTGTTCTGAAGCTCCACCCCCACCCCCACTCTCTTTCTCTCTCTCTCTCTCTGTATAATGTCTGACTGTGGGTCTCTACATTTGTTCCTCCTGCATCGGGAGGAAGCTTCTTTGATGGTAGCTGATTAATATACAATATTAATATATAAGCAAAATGTCATTAGGAGTCATTTTATTCTTACTTAAAAAAAAAAAAAAGACCAGTAGTATTTTGTTGAGGAAAACATTAAAAAGAAATCGACCCTGCAAACTCTCTAGACCCGCTGGTACCAGCCAGCCACATCACTATGTCTTGGCGGGCTCCAAAATCGTCATGGAGGCAGGGGAAGAGGACGATCCAGACCCCAAGTGGGTTTAAACAGCCACAGGCAGCTAAGGTTTTTACAAGGTTAGGATAATTGGGTTAAAACATTGTCTTTATCATTTGCCTCTGAAATTATTATATTGGCATCTTGTAAATTGTGACCTTATTGACATATAAACCTGATTGGATAATTAAGCCTTAGGAGTCATGTTTCTACCAGTTAACTGGGCGCTAGATGACTGACTGTGGGTGTGTGGAGCGTTGCGTGTAAGTGAGATGATCTTGCTAGCTGGCAGAAAATATTAGGAGCCCACTGGGACATACCCAAACAGTGTCAGGTATGGGTTTTATCTCATGAGTGGGCCTTAAGTGATGTGACCGGCTGGTACTGGTTGGCCTAGAGAGTTTTCGGGGTGGATTTCTTTTTAATAGTTCCTACAACAGTATTTGGTTTTATTGTAGGTCTCTGGGCTATCTAGTCTCCGGTTCTTGGTTACCCAAACAGTGTCATGTATGGGTTTTATCTCATGAGTGGGCCTTATGTCCAATAAGACTTTGGTTAGTTACTCCCACAACGTTTGTGCCATCATTGTCTTAACATAGTTTGCAGGTAGTGCAGATTATAGATTAAAGGGTTTGTGTATGGGTTGGTCTTAAGTTTTCTCTTTTGTTAGTCTGCAGAGTACCTTCCCATGCCATAAACACTAGAACCTGGAAGTGAAGGTCCTATACAGGCACTTACTCAACCTCTGCATATTCAATGAGTTGTGTAGGCTAGCTGTTTGTGGGGATCAGCCTACTGTCTCGGCAAAAGCCTGGATTGTTTAGGTATTTCTATGAGACTCTTTTGGTAAGCAATTCAACTGGATGAAAGCCAAACAAGAGATGGCTAATAGGGGTTCCATCTACCTCATTATTTTGAGACTTCATATACTATAGGAAGTTTCCACTCCATTGGGTTTCCATACCAGCCTTCAAATGGTCTTCAATTCTAAATATCTCTCCTCTCGTTCTCTCCTTCCATCCTATCTCCCCTCTGCCTTTCCATCTGATCCTCCTGTTCCCATTCCCCTTATCTGCTGCTCCAGTCCACCCATAAAATCAACATAATCATTATTTGATGGAGAATTGGTGGTAGAAACTTTATGATAGAGCCTACCTTAAAGGGTACATCCTGTACCTTTGTCCCTCTTCTTTATCTCCCTGGATAGCAATGTCTGGCTCTGGTTTAACAATCAAAAGGGAAGGAGTCATACATGTGCCAACAAAAGAATTTGGCCTGGAGATGCTTGGAAGATCACAGAACAGGGAGCTCATTAAATGTAGTTTGAAAGACTCTGTTTTCCACTGAGGGTTTCTTTCCTCTCTTCTCTTTCTCTCCTCCTTTCCACTTCCTCTCTTCTTTTATTTCCTTATTTTCTTCCATCTCTTCTCATCTCTCATCCCTCTTCCTGTGTCCTTCCTGATTTCCATGAAGTGAGAAACTTTGCATCACTGTATCACCGTGTACTCCCTCCAAGATGCTGCATTTTATCCCAGACCCAGAGACAATAGTGCTAGCTAACCATGGATCAAAACCTCTGAAACCACAGGCAAAATAAATTCTTACTCATTTCAGATGGTGTTCTCAGAGTCTTTTTCACAACAGGTAAAGCTGGATAACACATGAATGGCAAAAGTTATGACAATAACTTATCCTGATGAGTCAGGAAGTCTAGCCAAGAGAGTCTGAACATTTAATAAGTGTGGTCTTAGCAATACTTTAACATAAAACATTCATGCTTAATGTGTCCTTGGAGCCCAAGATCAAGAAATATAGAATAAGTAAATCATGCTGGTCCCATAGTCAAGCAGAAACACACACACACACACACACACACACACACACACACACACACACACAGGATCTGTCCTAAGAGATGCTGGGTAGAAAATAATAGGACCTACTGAAATTCACCATGGGTATTTTAGAATATGACTTTTCCTACACTGGCTATAACTGAGCTATGACCAGAAGGCTGGGCAGAGCCCTAGCTTGCATCAGCCATTTCTATATTTTAATATAGTGGCATACCACTTACAAAGGATAAAAGGGGCCCATGTGATGGTCCAGGCCCACTGTTCCTGATCTATGAGTTGAGTCACCACAGTAAAACAGAGATTTGAGAACATCAACCCCTAAAAGATAAGTAGGATAGATGAAGCAGCAGGGGCGGAAGAAGGCAGAAACTGATCTCCATCATGATATTCAGAAAAAGAAAGTTATGTCAGACAAGCTAGGACTTCCTGAGGCAGTAAATGCAGGCTGCAGGGGCTGCCACAGAGGCAGAGGCGCTGTCTTTTGTTGTTAGATAATAGTTTTCAAGAACTTAGTTAGAGCAAAAGATGGACTTACTTAATTAGAAGACTTATCAGATGTGTACCTGACAGGAAGTTCAAATCAACACCCGTTAAAATGAAGGTTAGTTTCTTTTGACCTCAATAAAAGGTACTACAGCTCTTGCCAGAGGTAGCCGGGAGGTGTTCTTTTGTGGAAAAGAAAACAAATGTCTCTGGGCAAAGCTCTCATTAAAGAAAAAAAAAAAAACAATTTTAAAAGTGTTAATCAACTAAAAAAGAAAGAAGAAAAACGAGCAGCCCGGAATGCTGGAAGATGACTCTTTTAAATCTTCTCAACAGCAAGTGAGGTTAGCAGAAAACGAAACAAGTGCAGAAAAGCAAAGTCATTAAACCTGTGGACCCAGACAGTAAGTAGTCCATGTCCAGCATTTAAATCCAAAATTAGTAATTTAATAATAGTGCTCCACCCAAGTCTACAGCGTGCCGTATCCACTGGAAACTAGAGTGAAGAAGAGAAGGGACCAAGGGCTCTCAAGCTTTTAGTGTGGGTGGGGCTTTTGTGTTAAATGATACCACAGCCTGGAGGGGGAATTGTAATTGTTCTGCATGTGGGTGTTAGTGAAACTCATTGACGTGAGAACCCTTGCAGTTCCATAAACACCTATCCATTGACCAGCAGAAGCCCCATTCCCTTCCCTTTAGAAGCACAGAGAACAGATAGGGTGGCACATTGTACAGGAGATAGTGCTGCCACACCTCAGGTCCCAGCCACTCCTCACATACCCCGGGGACACCTGCAGCCCACCCATTTCACCTTCAAAGCCAACGCTTTCCCCTGCCCTCCTCCATTTCTCTTCTGCAGGCTCAGACCTACGCATCTAAATGCTATTCAGATATAATAAAGAAATACTGTAAAGATATCTCAGACACAAGTCAGCCAAAGAGGGGATTTTCCTCCACCCCAGGTCCCACAAAAATGTCATAATGAAACATGTAACCCTCTCTCTTTTTATTTTACAATTAATGTATGCTAATAAAACAAAGGAAAGAAGTAATAAAGACCAAGAATGAGAGAAAAGTGATAACACTGAATGATAAAACAGATGCTGGAGAATCTGCAACAGCCTCCACGGGCTGTAGAGCAAAGACTCTGCACTGAGGATCCTGAAGTGATGATAGGCTCCAGGCAGGCTTCTCTCATGATGCTGGTCAGCTCCAGGACTGTGGAGGAAGGCACCAACACAGCCTGCTTTGTCTCTTTTCCTCAGAGACACGGAGTCTACTTAAGCGGAGTTTAATCTTTTGAGGTGAATGGAATTGCTTCTTAGCAAACTCTGCCCCAAGTTTCTAGATTTATTATATGGCTATCAATAACTCCTGCCCGAGCAAGCGTGTGTGTGTGTGTGACAGTGTGTACGTGAATGTATGTAAATGTGAGTATGTGCATGTGTGTAAATGTATGGGATAGTGTGTACGTGAGTGTATGTGAATATGTGTGTTGTGCAAGTGCAAGTGAGTGTGTGTTGAATATATGTGTCTGTGTTTGTGTGGGTGTGTACAGGTGCATGTGCAGCACATGTGTGCATGTATGTAGAAGCCAGAGGTTGACACTGGGTGTATATTTTTATGCTATCACTCCATTACTTGAGAAAGGGTCTTCACTGAACCTAGAACTCACCAGTCCTACCAGATTGGCTGGACAGGGACCACAGGGGAATCTGCAGTCCTCAGGTTTCAGATGTGAGCCACCTCACCCACCTATCACATGGGTTCCAGCTCTAAACTGGGGACCTCATCTTTGTGTGGCAAGCACCTTATCCACTGCTCCATCTCCCAAGGTCCCATCTCCCAAAATAATTAAAAATATTCCATAAATTTAACTTCAGGCTATATTTGTAAGCACTATAGGAAATATAAATTAGTTTTGTGTTTAGATTGGGTCACAGTCCCAAGATATCTCATTATACATATGTGCAAGTATTCCAAAAGCTGAAAGACAAAACAGTCCTGGCCCCAAGCACTTCAAATATGGGCTACTTAACCCTTCGTAAGAATAATAATTGGAAATTTAATATACTTTTAATATCCTCATTAGTTTTCAGAGCAACCCTGTATTTGAGCAGCATGCACAATGCTGTAAAAGGGAAGTTCAAAGCACCAGGGTTGACCAGATGGTTCAGTCTGTAAAGTGCTGTAGGGCAAGCCTGAGGACCAGAGTTTGTATCCCCACCAGGAGATGGAGATTCATCTCTGTAATGCCAGAGTTGGGGGTTGGGGAACTTTGGAAACAAGCAGATTCTTGAAGTTCATTGGCCAGAAAGCCTAGCCAAAGTGATGAGCTCCAGGTTCACTGAGAGGCTCTGTCAGAACAAACAAAAATCAAAACCACCAACAAGGTGGAGAAAAATTGAAGAATTTCTGGCCTCCATTTACATGTACATACACGCACCCAAATGCATATGTGCACCCACTCACATGAACACATATCTGCACTACACACACAGACACATGACATGCCTCTGAAAAAATCTCAGTAATGATGCATCATAACACAAATGTATTTCTTTCCTCTGCAGAGTGTGACTTAGGTATGTAGAGATCGCCTCATGATAGCTCTCCCCATCTTCCAATGTCACCAGGGAACCATGGGAGGAACAACATGAGCTCTTAACACCTCTGTCTTCAGGAGCACAGGACACTTTCACTTCCAGTCCCACTGGCCGCATGTAGCTCCATGGCCCTACCCACAAAGAGCAGGGCTGAGAAGTGCCAGGAACACATTGGGTTCAGCTGAGCTCAGGATTAGCTAAATTTACACCATAGCTAGTAAGAACAGGCCTCGTGTTTAAACTAGACGGACTGGCTTCAGAGTCCAAGCTCTTAAACATTATATTGCACTGTCTTTTCATTTTGCTTTATTTTATTTTTAACAGGTAAGGTCTCCGTAAGAAGTCTTAGCTGTCTGGTACTCGCTATATAGATAGGCTGGCCTCGAACTCACAGAAATCCACCTGCTACTGCCTCCTCTTGAGTCCTAGGATTAAGGCCATGTACCATCACTCCAGGTTTTGTATTGCCTTTGAAAGTAATAGAAGATAATGTTTCAATAAAATAATATTATCAGTATGGTTTCATCCAAGGATTTATATGACAGAAATGAAAACCCTTCCCTGGGAAGGCAAAGCCACAGCACCTTAGCACCAAAGACACCAGAGATCAGAAAGCGAAGTGTGCATTCTCTTTTCGGCAGAGCCAAGGTGGGATTCAGTAAGTGGACTAGTAGCAAACATCACCAAGGGAAATCCTTGTATCTTACCTGATGGCCAACAACCTAGACACATCTCCCTGACTGAAAGTAAGGAGAATGGGGAGAACTTGCCTTGAGACACAAAGCGAGTGTACTGCCCTAAAATCAGAGCAGACCATCCCTCCAAACTCCTGTGCAGATCAGCAGGGGATCCTCGGAAAATAATAGCCCAGTAGATGACTCCAATGAAGGGCCAAGAGCAGTTGTCACACAGGTCCTCAAATGTCCTCAGCCTTTTCTCACTTCCCAACACTGTGCAAAGCATATCTTCACATCAACCTCAATGGCCACACACACTTTCTCTTCCCAAGGTCCTTACACACTCATTTCCTAAGCACCAGGGGCAGGTTGGCCTGCACACAGGCACTTCTTGGCTCTCACACTTACTTGTCATTTCAGGTGTCCCTCTCTCTGACTTCCTAGGGTTTAGCTGTGTCTCCAGAGCCAGATCCCTACACTCACACCCCTGTGGTCTTCGTGCTCTGCAGGACCAATCACCTGTGTGCTTGTTTGTCTTGTCCATTAGCCTGTGGGGATGGTAGTGTTGTCTCATAGACCACTGCTGCTGAAGCTCATAGTGCATGTGCCACATTCATACAACTGGTCTCCACTGACAGACTCGTTTCAGCATGCCTCTGTGGTCCATTGTATCTAGCATAGCTCTTTAGGACCTCTCTCCTGGCACACAGGACAAAGTGATCTCTGGATTGTGTAGTGAGAAGCAATGAGGTAATGCAAGCAGCAAAAACTCAGTGTCATAGCTACTGTTTCTGTTGCTGTGATAAAACACCATGATCACATTTTCAATAGTAACTCAGCAATCCATTCTTGGAGGTGAAAGGGAGTTTTATCAACAAGGTGGTCAGAGATCAGAGCCAACTGCATCCACAGAGCACCAATTATGAGTCCTGTATCATCACTAGCCTTGTTTCATCCGGTTCTCTCTACCAACCATTGAGATGAATGTTACTGTCGCAGCTTCACAGAGGAAGAAATGGAGTTTGAGTAACTTGCTGAAGGCCACACAGTTAAAAGGAGGTAGTGGGGATTTCAGACAGTCTTCCTGTCTTAGCCAGTTGTACTTTCAAGATACACACAGACAGACAGACACACGTGGAATACTTGTGTACCAGATATGTATAGAATACAGAGAACACTATGAAAGTAAAACTGTAAGAAAGATCTAACCTCAAATTTCATGCCCAGTCACAATGATGAGTGACTTACTCTGACTTACCTAAAAGTCGAGGGATCTGATTGGACTCCTGATAAGCGTGCAGCCTTTGACAGACTCAGATTGTAATGAAAACAACCACAGACCTAGAAACCATGTTGGAAGCTGACCCCAATTAACACCACTGGGCACAGGCATCTTGGCTGTAATATCATGTAACGGCTACAACATCCTTAAAGCTCCGGGTTCTACTTGCCAGGGTCATCGATGACAGTTTTGTTTTCAGAACAAACAACCAGAATGGGATAAGGATTCCCAGTGGATCCTTGGTCCCTGGAGGTCTCTATGGTCTACATTTTCGTCTGTACGAATAGAATAAATACAGTCACGTCATTTGCCAAATGGCCTGTCCATCATCTTGGTTCGGACAAAGAGAAACCCAATTAGGTATAATCGCCAGAGTGAGGGAAGTTGCTGAGTGGAGAGAAACTCCACTCCACTAAAAAGACAGCGAGACAAATCGACTTCTCTGTGGGTTAAGAGGGCCTGGGGTGAATGGATTAACTCTGACATCTGGGCAAAGATTTGAACCTTTGCTGGAAGAAAAGCCTATGGCTTAATTTTGCAAGGCTCAGCATGGATCTTTTGTTGGCCTGCGGTGAGATCAGGTCTGATGAAATTGGATTTGAGCTCCTCATATAAGGACCTGAGAGGAGAGTGCAATTATAAACAACTGCATCCTATCAGTGTCATCCCTCGTGAGGCTCCAGTCCTGGAGCCTATCCCAGGCTGGATAACCAAATCCTGTCTGAGCAGCGCCTTCCAGGACGTGAGCTGACCCTAGACTGTAACAACTTTTGCTGCCGGTTAATTGGGAAATCATCCGTTTAAAGACGGTCATTCTGAGTCCTTCTCCCAACACACACACCTACCAGGGGAAACAAAGAAAAAACAGTCAGCCAAAGAGTAAGTTTCCAAAAGAAAGCTTTCTCTATCTTCACTTGCCGTCAGTGCTCTTACCTCTGTCTCTCCATCCACGGAGGTCAACAATCACCTTTCTCTTCCCTATTCCAAAGCTAGCATCAACACACACTCAAATATATCAATAATTAAAATAGATAATGGACGTTAACATGCTTGTTAAAAGTCAAAGATTATCAGACTGAATAAAGCCACAAAACCATTTCAATTTTATTTAGAGACCCAGAGAAAAACGATACAAGTAGATGAAGAGGAAAAAGGAACAATACCATGCAAGTACTTATTAAATCCAAGTTGACATCAACATTCTTCAATATAAGTGCTGTGTGTGTGCTGGTGTGTGATGTATACATATGTGGTACATGCTGCATCCTGGCATGTCTTATATATGTATGTGCTACATGCATGTGAGCACGCAGGCGTGTGTACCTGTGTGCATAAATACGGGGTCCAGCAGGATGTCAAATGCCAGAGAAATCCGAATCAAAGCCACAGTGACGTGGCATCTCATGCCAGTTAGTCTGGCTCTTTTGTCCATAACAACAAATGTTATTGGTGGAGTTGTATGGGAAAGGCAACTTTTATATGTTATTAGTCGTTGTAAAGTAGTACTGTCATTTTGGAAAACAGTATACAAAGTCCCTCAGAAAGCTAAAAGCAGAATTACCATATGATTCCCACAATCTTTCTAATGGCTATGCACTAAAATTATATACATACTATATATATATATATATATATATATATATATATATATATATATATATCCCATTAAAGAGACATCTGCCGTGCCATGTTCTCCACAGCCTCATCCACAGTAGTATGGAACTAACTGAAGTGCCCATCAACAGGCGACTGGGGTAAACCTGTGGTAAGTTCCTTCCACAGAGGACGGGGATGCTAGTATTTGGGATGACCAAGCACCAAGAGAAAGCTACTATATGCCATCACTGATGGGCAGAATGAAACCATGTCAATCCCAAGAAGTGAGGAGTAGAATGTTGAATACCTGGAGCTGGAGGAGAGGAAGTGGGGAGGGGAGTGTTGATCGATGGATATAAACTTTACACTTAGAAGGAATAAGTCTTGACAGTCTATTGCACAGTAGGGTGACTACAGTTAGTAATAATGTATTGTATGTTTTGTTCTTGATTTTTATTACATCTTATTATTTATGTGCATATGTGTGTGTACGTGTATGCGCACATGTGCACATATCCCTCAGCATACAATTGATTGAGCCAACTTAAACTTATCTGTCTAGCATACAAATGAATGAGACTCAGCCTATGGTTACTTTATTTGGCTTTGGACAGTTCCTGGGGGGTAACCCCTAATCCTAACTGCTGGACTGGCTACCTCCCCAGCAGTGTGCCCCAAATACTTGCTGTTTCTCCTGGCCATGGGTTCATGGTCCATCTTTTCTCATGGTGGCTTCCTCCTCTCTGCTGTGCCCTCCTTTTCTCTCTCCTCAATCTACAACCCCCAAACAGGTCTACCCTGCCAACCTCTATTCCCTCCAGTAATGGCTGTAGTAGATTTAATTCAGGTCATTAACCTTGGTAGCGAGCATCTTTATCCATTGAGCCACTAGCCTACATATTATGTATTTCAAACTACCAGCAAAAATAAATTCAAATGTTCTTCCTACAAAGAGTTGATGAATATTTGAGGTGCTAAATATAATTTCCATGATTTGATCATGACACAGTGGGTACATGTACTGAAATTCTATTTCATAAGTATCTAAAATTACTATTTATTATCATTTAATATTGCCAATTAACTAAATGATCTCAATAGCCATACTATTAAAGTTGGTTGTGCCCTCTTACCTAACTCCCATCCTTCTGCTTTCTCTTCCCTGTCATACTTTGGCACATTTCCAGAGAGTTTGGGAATCCTCCCTTATTCTCAGTCCCGGGCTCTCATCATGAATTTGGGTGGTATCAGAACCTTGCTTTTAAGGCTGTTGGCTACCCAGGAACTGTACCCTAGAAATCTTCCCTAGAGTTGCCTGTATGTCTGTTAGGACCAGTGCTGCTTATGTATATTTCCTGGTGAACATTCGCCACAGTCTCTCCAGAGCAGTTTCAGTTACTTTCCCTGAGCTCAGTGATAGGTTGTTTCCTAAAGATACTGGTGAGTCTCCAGTCCCAGCTGCTGTCGCTTAGAGCCTCCTGTTCCGCTCCTCTCCACATTTACTGCCTGTCTTTATTATATTTTTGTCCACGAAGTGGATGTGAAACCGTGTCTTAATTTAAACTCGTATTTGCCCGGTAACTAATGAAATGGATGGATAGTCTTTTAATATGTTGATAGTCATGTGTATTTCCCATGAGAATTGCTTTGTCCTGTTTTGGCAAATTTTCCCGTGGATTTGGTGCATTCTCTTTTATTCTCAATTCTAATCATTTGTCATTCACGTGGGGCTAATATTTCCACTATCTGTGGGGTCGTTGGGGGGGGGGGCAAAAACAAGGTCTTCATTCTAATGAAGTGAAACTGACTCCCCTCACGCCATCCGGTATGTGCTTTCAGTGTCGTTCAGTGCTATAGAAAGGGATGAGGTCGTCTAAGGGGGAAAACCTTCAGTCCTTTATGGAACGGACACTAGCTGCAGAGAGAAGGCTTTCTTCACATCCACAGAGGCCTCGCCCTAAGCCACAGGGTGTGAAGACACAAGTTTAAGGATCTCAGCGATGTAGCCAAAGACTGCTTAAGCTCTGGCTACTTTGTCACTATTTTTCTTGGAGAAGGAGGTTCCTCTGGGATGCTGTTGAAGATGGTCTTAGAACAAAGGATCATCAAAAGAGCCAGGGCAGCCAAGGGGTCCCAGTCCCACGGGGTACTCTTGCCCCCGTGACCATCACCTTCCCAGCAAGGAGTCGAGGGAGCTGCTCTGATCTCTTTGCCTTTGGTTCTTTGTTCAGAGAGCAGCCGGGGGTCTGTTTCCGTTCATCTTAACTGTGGCAGAATGCTCCAGGATGTCTATTCTTTTGGGTACATATGGAATTTCCTGGACTTCAGTTGATTGCTAGGGATGGGGCTGATTAGATGCAGCTATTTCCAGGCACCCTTGCCTTTTCTTTCCTGAACAAAAAAACCCCAAAAAAACCAAAAAACCAAAAACAAAAAAAACAAAAACAAAACAAAACAAAACAAAACAAAACAAAACAAAAAAAAAACTTGTATTAGCAACATATTTTAGGTAGGGCTACAGGTTCACGCGTTCTTTCTTTTCTTCTTTCTTTCTTTCTTTCTTCCTTTCTTTCTTTCTTTCTTTCTTTCTTTCTTTCTTTCTTTCTTTCTTTCTTTCTTTCTTTTTTAAACTATACAATTTCAAAACACGTTGTCTCTCAAGAACACACACATGCACACACACTCCGGCCATTTATAATCCCATTTGGACTTTTGCTCCAAGTTTTATACAATCATTTGTAAGTTTTCTCATTTTCACCATCTCAAGCCACCCCCCTTCCTGTGCAGTTTCATGAAGTTTCCTCCATCTTCCCCACACCCTCCTGTGTCTTCTTCTGGGTCATTATCCCCCTTCTCCATCAGCATCCTCTCACCAGAGCTGAATGCCCCCAGGGGACTGCGATGCTGAGAACCTCTGCCGTGATGAATGGATTTCTTTTCATTCTTTGCTAACTGGCAGGCTTCCACCAAGAGCAGCTAATGTCTTTGTTGCTACTTGGGGTAATTAGCTTAGGTTACCACTGTTACACTGTTACTGCTTATCTCCTCCCATAATCAAAGATCCAATTCACACACTCACTGACAATAAATCTGCGACACTATTACACAGAAGCCCTAGTAATTGATTAGTGGGTAGTCCCTGAAATGAGCCATGTGCAAGGTAATGTCTTGGTTCCCAATCTATCTCTAAGGTCGTTAGAGATGACGGAGGTGCTTGTTTGTATACTGTTTGATGACAGCCTTTTCTTCCTAGTCTAATACTTGAAGCTTAACCTTAGTTTCTCTGTTCTGGTCACCAATCTCTCTCTCTCTCTCTCTCTCTCTCTCTCTCTCTCTCTCTCTCTCCCTCCCTCCCTCCCTCCCTCCCTCCCTCCCTCCTTCCTT
>JADRCD010229901.1:0-15243 GCA_019843815.1 Montemys delectorum | reverse complement strand
GTGTGCTCCCTGATGCCAGCTTTCAAGAACTGTCACCATGCCAAGGTGGGCTTTTTAGGATATGGCTGCAATTGAGTTATCCTTGTTCTCGTGAGTAAACTCCTCCCCCACACTTCTGGAAGTGAGCAGAATAAAACTCTTTGGTTCATTGGGAAGGACTTTGCCGGACTTTGTTTGGTCTGCCATCAGTTTTCTGCCTTGGATATCACAGTGTCACACAGCAGTGGGCACAGTCTGTCATGATCTAGAAGCACAGAATGGCTGCTTTTGTGGCTGGGTATAGCATCCAGTTGGCAATGAAGACACAGATTTTCAGACTGGGAAATCCAGAGAGACCCATAATTCCTTGTCCTTCTCATACTGAAAAGTTTCAATAACCATTCAGAACAAATCCATCACTGAGGGCCAGTGTTCACTGGACTATGGGGGCCATTCCAGTTCAAATCCTAAAAGCAGCCTCCCTAAGCAGGCCCCTTTCCCACAGCTGAACCACTGACGGCTGTTGTCCTCTCACTTGCTGGCTCATGGCCCCAGTGTGAGCTACACATTGGCATGAGTGACAGAGTGACCACAGATCAAATTGTGCCCAACCCATCAAAGTTATTTTCAAAGGATTCAGGAAAAAGAAATGAAAACATCGAAGCTCTTTTAAGCTGAAGGAAAAAATGCTGTCATGAAGGATAGAGAAACAGAAAATGAACTATTTCAAAGCATTGTTTATCCACAGCAAAGAAATCAGCTCCTATTTCAGTTAGGATCACAGAAGACTTGGATACATTTTATATTTTCTTTTCAGAAGTGTAAAAAATACTTAAAAGTGCATATATAGACTGAACATAGATTTATTGCCAATGGCTTTTGTAAGGCGGGTGGATTGCGGCGGCTAATGTAAGTTTATGAGTACAGCTGGTCCATTTAACGGCAGGTTTACAGGCACTCCTCAAGAGCCGCCCGTGTCTGTGGAAAGCATGTATCAAACAAACTCTGTTGGACATATGGGCCCATCTACCGGCAATGTACTATAAACCCACCCATAACTACTGCAGCTGTGACCGTAAACCTCTGTGGAAAACAACTAGCAAAATCTGACATGGAGATGTTTGCTGTGTTTCCAAGCAGGAAGGTGGAACACGCGAGGCGAGGCCAAAGCAATGGTTCGGAGAACAGACGGCAGGCTCGGGTTAAAGCAACAAAGCTTATTTCACTCCCAACCTCATTGTTTTCATAAATCTCAGTTGAAGGATCGATGGCAATTCAGTTTCTGCTCTTAAAACTCGTAAGTGCCCGAGACCACTGCCCTTCCACAGAACAGCCAGTACTCCTTGATAAGTTGCCAGGATATTGGGACTTACCTGCAATGTTGATGCAGTGTTTTGTTACACAGGCATGCCTTCAAAGATCTGTCTCCCATGTAACAGAGATCCTTTCCAAAGTAGAGACTGCTCGTCTCTTTGGAGGGCACTTTGCCTTTCCTCTGACATTCCGAGTACTTAGTTTAAAAACCATTTTATAGAAAGGACCACCAGCAAAGCAGTTAAATGTGTTATAAAACTTACAGAAATATCGTGACAAGATTTTTTTCCCCACTGTATTGGCACATGGATACATGACTTCACTGTCCTGAGACTGGTTCACAGACCACACAAAGCAGAAATGACAGAAAAATGTCTGTACTTAACATCAGTCTGGCTGCCTCCTACAGCTCCTTGGGGGTTAGAACTGTGACCTATCCTGTTTTGTATTTTCATGGTGCCAAAGTTCAGACTTTCAGAAGAGATGCTTAATCAGCATACTGCAGCATCTCGTAATAAGAGGACGGACACACACCTAGAAATAGACCTGCATAACAACAAAAAGGCATAGTTGTCCAACTGGCTTGTGGAAGCTGGTTATATTTGATGTCTTTTATATGTCACTTTTCCATTATCTATTAAGGAATATTTTAAGATATGTGTAGAAAGCATCCACTTAGGTTATACTACATTGTATGTAAAAAATCAAACCAAAAAAAAAAAAAAAAAAACAAAACCAAGAAACCCAGTACTGATAAGGAGTGAGTGTGTATGCGTGTGCCTAAAGTGCTGGGTTGGTCAGACCTTTACTCTAACAACTGTTTGGATCTCTATCTTTTCATGTAAGTTACAGAAAATTATATCGATTCTATTTAGGCATGCTTTAAGCCTGAGAGAAAGCACAGCTTCATTTCATAATAAGAGTTCTGAAGACTCCGAGTAGCAAAGGGAAACAGCTTACTTTAGAACCTTATGAAGTCAGGCATCAGCCTAGAAAAATAGGCAAAAATGGCCGCCATCAATGAACTGGCCCAAACAGTGGTTTTTAGATTCCTAATTGCATTTCCCTGTTCCCTGAATTCCTCATTGGCTGAGTTCTTTACAGAGGTCCAATAGTTCCTGTTTGTCTAGCCGACTCCTCACTTCATTGCCCATCCCTTTGGGGCTGGGGATCTGCCTCCTCTGACTTTCTGATGAATGTGCTAGTCAAGAAGCAGACTGGCTGAACCTCTTCAAAACTAGGATGAATTGAGAGGAACTAGATAGACAAGCTCCAGCTGTCAGGAAGGGAAGACAGGAGCCTAGTACCTCCTAGGTTGTATCTGTGACTCTCTGAGGAGCTCTAAACACATCACATACCAAGGACGGAGCCTGAAGATTGATTTCTTTCATGTTGTACTTCACATGTTCCACTGTTGAGTTTGCCTTTGACCTCAGTGTATATGATAGTGTGAGTCATAACCTAATACTCTTTCTTCCTTCCTCCTTCCTTCCCTCCTTCCTTCTTCCTGCCCTCCCTCTCTCTCCTCTCTCTCTCTCTCTCCCTCTCTCCTTCTCTCCCTCTGTGTGTGTATGTGTGTGTGTGTGTGTGTGTGTGTGTGTATGTGTGTGTGTACACACGCACGCATAGGCCATGGAGTGTACATGGAAATGGGAGGACAGTTACTAAACCTCAGTTATCTCCATCCACCATTTAGGTTCTGGAGCCTGAATTCAGGTCAAAGGATTCAACAGTTCATGTCTTTACCTGCTGAGCCATCCCACTGGTCCCCCGAAAATGGAGATTCCTACATATATCAGGTCTTTATGTTTGATATTCATCCCTGTAGCCAATTCTTTTGGACTCAGTGAAAAGCTAGCTAAGGGGATATTAAAAGACAATTATGAGGGCTAATTTAATATGGTAGTTTGGGCCATGATAGCATTTCTGATTCTAGTTGGGAAGACATGAAGGAAGAGAGCTAAACTTCTGATTTTCTCTATAAGATGTTTTCAATATATTAAATTTTCTTGACCTTTGGTGCGGAAAGTTCAGGGAAAACTGTATCAGTGTAGGTTGAAATTGTTTCAAGGTAACTTTTTTTTAAACATTTGTCTATTAACACATTTCAAAAAGGAAATCTCCATTTTTAGACATGTAGCTAATTATTTGAAATCATCTCTAATAAAGTTAATCACTTGAATGAGATTTAAAAAGCTAGCAAAAGCAATGTATTCCAAATAATCTAATGTATTTGATTTTATCCACTATTTATAATTACCTTTTGAGGTGAACAGTTTTGATATTATTTTTCCATTTTTTAAAATGAAAACACTACGTCCTGAAATGGTTAGAGGCTTCTCCTAAGACTCACAGCTAGTTGTAGATCTATCTTGGAAATGAACAGAAGTTTTAGAATATGGTATAAGATTATAACTAAAATGTACTTATTTGATAAACAGAGAAAGGTCGAGAAAATACAATTTCATTCACATCTTTTGTAATCTTACTGCTAATACATTGAAAATCTGACGAAAAGCCCCCTGTATGGGAAAGAACACAGGGCAGGCACATTCACTGGTGAGAGGAACATTGGTAAATGTTATCATTTACAGCACTGGCTTGGGAGAGCAGAGGAAAATCACTCTCTGGACTGCTGGAGAGAAAGAGATGGGCTCATGGGTGATAGTTATGGGATGCTAAGATAAAAAGAACCCAAACACAAACACCATGGCTGAGCTCAGCTGACCCAGTATGGGGTCTAAATGAATCATAGCAACTTCAGATAAAACACTTTTATACATTCTTCTTATTTTTCATTTTCTTTTAAAAAATATAAATCCATTACTTTCTTTTAGTAACTTTGAGGAAGTGGAGGAAGAAAACCACAGTCAAAGAAACTATTTCATTCAGCTCTCACATCTGTTCTCGCACAACTGGACATTCCAAAACCCTCTGGCATTTGCTTAATTATGCCAAATATTTTGTCAGTCAGAGAAAGAGTGAGTACACTATGTCATGAATGTTCTTTAAAATCTAAGTATCTATTCCACCTTAATTCTAACTTTGAGATTGCTTGTGGATAATAAGCTTTACAAGTCCTTCTAATTTATTATTTATTTTTTGCTGAAATACTAAAATGTATTGGTTCTTCTCTATTTGATAGTTTGAGAAAAATGGCCTTTTATTATTTCTATTTTATAGTATTTCTATTTATATTATTTCTATTTTGTAGTAAGGATTTGGAAAAAAAGGGGTTATAGAAAAGTCTTTAATTCTCATTTTTTCTTCTCTGGTTTCAATTAAACTGATCAGACTTCTTCCTCCTCCCTTACCTTTATTTTTTAAACTTTCCTCATTATAATATGGAATCTTGGATTTTTTTCTTATATTGTAAGAGATCAAAACTAGAGTTTACATGTCTACTGTTCTTAATAAACATTCACAAAGTCTAAAGCTCCATACCTAACATGCCCACCACACACACACACACACATACACATGCACACATACACACACACACACACATAGAGAGAGAGACAGAGACAGAGAGACACAGAGAGACAGAAAGACAGAGAGAGACAGAAAGACAGAGACAGAGACAGAGACAGAAAGCAAAACACCACCTCCACCACAAACAAAACCTTAAAATTAATCCAAGCTATATTCCAAAGTTGTTACACACCATAAAACCTTTCTCCTAGCCTCTAAAGAAAGTGTTCCAATTATTCACTTTATTCAATTTAAAATCAAAATATGACACTTATTATGTATCTTGCTTTCAGTTTACACTTTTAAAATCTACATTGTTTAACCACATAAGTCACATCCTATTCAGTATGCTCTGCTCCTTGATCGATCCCCCTCCCGTCCTTGTTTCTTGTAGTCCTTGGACTCTTTCTGGATTCAGTTTCTCCCTAAAGTGCATCCTTCATGAGGCAAAGGAGAGATGACCTTGTAAGCTGCAAATTCTCCAGACTTTTCCCCATGGATTCTCTCAGATCAATGTCTTAAAATGCTTTCTCCTGAAAACTTAATTCATGTAACTGAGTTTTATTGGTTTGGAATTTGGGCTCAGGATTGTCCAAGGATATTATTTCTTTTCTTGTTACATATATTTTTATCTTAAATTTCCTACTATTTATTTAGATCAAGAGTTGTTTTTTAGCATATCTGAAATTAATTGCATATTTGGAATACTGCCATCCTTTGTTGTTTTTTCCTTTTCAACATGAAACTTATGGATAGATGGCCCCTTTGTATTCTGTGCTGTGTGTCTTTTGTGTTCGTGTTTAGATAGATGACACCTTTTATTCTGTGCTGTGGGTCTCTTGTGTTCATCTCTGCCTTTGCTATTTTTTGTCTTAAATTTTAGTTCATTCTTTAAAAATATGTTTGCCATTTAGTTTACTGATTTCTACTTTGATAAATTTTCCAGTCTTTCAAGTTATTCTTTTCTTCTACCTTTTAGTTCATTTTTATTCCAGCTCTCTTTTATATTTAAACTTTTTAAAATAAAGCCTTCCTTTGGCTGGGCATGGTGGCAAACACCTTCTCTCAGTACTCAGGAGGCAGGAAGGCAGAGGCAAGGAGATCTCTGAGTTTGAAGCAAGCCTGGTCTACACACAGAGTTCCAGGCCAGCCAGGGATACAGAGTAAAAAAAGCCTGTCTCAAAACCCATCCAACTAACTGACCAACCAGCTAACCAAACAAAACGGCAAAACCCTTTTTCGTTTATTTTTTCAGATTCTTTCTATCATTTCATGTTACTGGATCCAAATTCTGCTATTTACTATGTATGTGAATCTTGTTCATATAAGAATACACTCCAGGTCAGTTTATAATTCAAGCTTTAATCTCAACTGAAATATCTATCTACATCAGCTCCTGAGCTCATTTTATTTCTAGCATCCAGAGGGTGACTTTTTTTTTTTTGCATGTTAGCTATGTATTCAAAAGCAAGAATTAAGTTGTACTTTTACTTGTAGGTGTTGGAGGTACGTGTGTGTGGACAATAGCACTTATGCCTTTGTGGCCACTGGTATGTTTTCTCATGCTCTAGTGTATGGTCATACAAACATATATGCAGCAGAACTGGCCTACTAAGTGGATAATCAAAAAATAAAGATGTGAAGATGGGCAGGGATGTGTTAATGGAGACACAGGGAGGGTTGGAGGCAGGAGGTGTGAGGTAGATGTTATCAGATTTCATTGTATATGTCATGGATTTTCAAAAGTGAAGAAATAGTTTAATGGCCAGGACTTTCCAAGTAACTATAGGCTAAGTTTGTAAAACTACAAAGAACTGAAATATCCTATCTTGAACTTTGTTGAAAAGTGAATCATCAGGTGCTAGATTATAGAGATTATGATGGCCATTGCTGAGCCTTCAAGACCAACACTATTACAAAGTAAGCATTTTCTGACACAATGAAGTCTACTCTTTAACAGTAATAAGATTTAGTTTTGAAAGAAAGAAACTAGCTTGGTTAATTTCTGGGGTTATTGAAACCCAAAATTTCCACCATCACATGTTTATGCATTATGTTAAGTGTTCTGCAGCCTGTCACTTAGAGTCCTGAAGTAGGTTACCTTCTATAAGGGTTCTATGTGCTCATCCAGATGTAGGGCTCCTTTACTTCCCTATTCATATAACCACAGTCATTCTAGATCATTGGAGTTATTCTTTAGAAAAAAATGTCCTGTAGGATCCATTGTCCATTGTCTGTGTAGTTCTCTCTCTCAATATCTCTCTCTCTCTCTCTCTCTCTCTCTCTCTCTCTCTCTCTCTCTCACACACACACACACACACACACACACACACACACACACTATCTGTCAGTTTTTCCCTTCCTCTGTGGTATACTTGAAACAAGAGGTGGAAGCTGCAACACCCACTCAGAAATGTGAGATTTTATTATTTTTTTTGCCTATCACATCAAAAATACATATTTTATTTAAGATTAAACATTTAAGATGTTTTTATGTAGGTGACTGGCTAATTTCCTATTCTCTAGAGTAACAACATTCAAGTCAAGAAATTATGAAATGTTATGTGTTGCTGGTCTCTGCTCTGGTGCCCCTTCACAGAATAAGAGAACAGTGTTAGAATCACAAATATCATCTGTCCTATGAGTCAGGGTAAAAGTATATGTAATATGGAAACATGTAATATGTATATATATGCAAACTAACTACTAACAAGTCAATTGTTAAGATTGCAATGCTTAATTAAATTTCCAAAATATTCACATACCAAATTCATGTTATATTTATATATTTATTTTATATATAAAACTTCTTTAAGGAAGAGTTGATTCATTTTATATATGCCATCCAACTAAGGACTTCAAATCTGTTTATTTACAAAATCTTTTCATTGTATCTTTATTTATTTTATGCATGAATATACATTTATTTGCAGTTCAAATACAAAAGTAAATTTGTTAAAATGTAAGTGCAATAATTATTACTCTAACATCTCTGTTTTCTAAATTTTGTAAAAATATAGAATTCTCATTCATTTCACTAAAGCTACTTGGGAGATATTTGGACCTAAAAAGAAATAAACAGTAACAAGAAGAGAAGAAACCAGCTACAGTACAAAACAATAGGAACAAAACCTGATAGCTTGGTTTTGTTTTTATAATAGGGAGTTGAATGAGATGTTTTTCAAGTGTCAGCAATCTAGCCTTAAAAATTAAGGAGTCTGTGTTCTGAGCTTGAGGCTAATAAGCATTCTGTAACAAGATGACAGAGCTGCAACCTACAGGATGGGACAGAGCCATGGCCTTCCATTTCTGTCTAGTGCACAAAACCTACTGAATCCTACACATTCTCTTCTGGTCTTCTGACCAACAACACATGACCAGTCCAGGATCCATTAATGGATCAAGAAGTCAAACAGCCATTAAGTAGGAAATGCATTTTATGTATGGATAGTAAAACATTTAGGTTTGGGGCTTTGATATATTATCATGTTATATATGATACTTAAAACATCAAATTATAGTTAGATGTAAATTTTAATTTAATAATTTCTCAGTTTCTTTTAAAAACTCCAGTGGAAAATAAATGCTAGCAATACCAAGGTGTGAAGACCAATAAGTGTGCTAGAATGCAATTTTAAGAATAATAATTTAGGAAAAAGTAAGTGGTCAATAAATAATTATCAAATACGTTCTCCAAGGCCGTACTAAACTATGTCACAGTGTCATCTGTGAGGTGATCCTGCACATCTTATGACCTGATACTCATTGCTTTAAAACAAATAATCCTAAACTGGATGTCTTAAAATTAAAAACATCTATCATCGGACATGACTTTTGAGAGTCAGGAGCTTAGCTGGTGGTTCTAGGTCAAGAAGTTTTGTGAGACTGTAGTTAAGACATTGGTTGAGTCTGTAAGACTTGCATGCTCAGCTGGAGCTGGGAGACCTGCTCTCAAACACATGGTCCCTGGAGGGGAGGGAGAGGGAGAAAGAGAGGGAGAGAGAGAAAGAGGGAGAGAGAGGGAGAGGGGGAGAAGGAGGGTGAGGGGGCAGAGGGGGAGAGAGAGAGAGAGGGAGGGGAGGAGAAGAGGAGGGGAGAGAGAGTAGGGGGGGCAAGTAGGGGGGAGAAGGAGTGGGAGTGGGAGGAGCAGGTTGGGGGTGGGGAAATGGAAGGGGAAGTGGGAATGAAGGAGGAGAGAGAGAGGGGTTATTTTTTTTGTCCTAATCTCATACATAGGATACTAACTTTCTGTTATATTCCATTGGATCGAAAGACTCTAACCTCACTAGTGGAATAATCCATTTGTGATTCCTAATTTGATGATATTATCAGGATGTGGGGGAATAATTGTCACTGGATGGGGTGCCATGGATGGGCTAATCTTTTTACTAGTTCCTTTATTCTCTCTCTGCTTCCTTGCTGGTCTGAACTAAAGAGCTTTGTGCCAATGTATACTGTCTGCCATGATGCTCTGCCTGAACACAGGTACACAGTGATGGGCCCACCTGGTCATGGGGTGAAGGAAATTTTCTCATAGTTGACTTGTATTAGTCAGGGTTCTCTAAAGTCACAGAACTTATGGTAGTCTCTATGTAGTAAAGGAATTTATTGATGACTTACAGTCTGTAGTCCAACTCCCACCAATCAACTCCCAACAATGGCCGGCAGCAGCTGTGAGTGCAAGTCCAAGGGTCCAGCAGTTGCTCAGTCCCACAAGGCAAGCAGGCGAAGCAGAGAGAGCCTTCCTTCTTCCAATGTATTTATATAGGTCTCCAGCAAAAGGTGTGGCCCAGGTTAAAGGTGTGTGCTACCACACCTTTAATCCCAGGTGACCTTCCTTCCAAGGAATCTTCTAGGATTCATAGCCACTATGCCACCACACATTTAATCTCAGATGATCTTGAACTCATAGATCTTCCTATCTTAATCTTCTGGGATTCATAGCCACTGTGCCTCAAGGTCTCCATGCCAAGATTCAGGTTGGAAACTTGTATCTCTCAGCCTCCAGATTAGGGCCACAAGTGAGCCTTCTAATTCTGGATTGTAGTTCATTTTGGATGTAGTCAAGTTGACAATCAGGAATAGCCACTACATTGACTGTCTCGGGAATTTTGCTATGGATTGGGAAGATGACTAGGGTGAACATGTATATTACTTATTTACAGGAAACTACATGCTTGTTTTAAAATAAGAATTTAAATAGTATAACACACATGCCACATAGAATATGGTTGTGCATATCAACAATATCTCTGTGATGCTTCTGTTCCATCATAGCTGAATTTCCTTTAAAATTTTCTTTAACTTGGAGGATAGTGACATAAAACTTGAGTGTATTTGTAGTATACAGTTTCATGATTTGAAATGGGCATATATGATGGGATCATGAGATGGAACAGGTTAACATGGATTACCTCAGTCTCTTGGAGTGAGAGTACTGATGCTTATTATGCCTGCTCTCTGTGATTTTAAGGTTGGCAGTATCTTGTAACTAACAGTAGTCATCAAGTATCATAGGTCTCGAACCAATTCTAGAGGCTGGAGTTAAGGATACTCATTCAACAAAGTTCAGAGTTAAGTATTAGCTTCCATTCCCAAATACTCAACAAGGGTCTTTACAATAACTCACCAGATACAATTTTTTTGCATTAAAATGAACCTAACTCAAAGAAGTTACAAATTCCCAGAGTACAAATGAAGAGGATCATATGAGCTTTCAAAAACTAAAACTCTTTTTTCAGTGGTTTCATTAAATAATTGGAAATAAAGAAAACCAGACTTTTAAGATGCAGGAGCATGGCTCTATTTAAATGATGCTAAATTAGCTGAGTCTTGGACAATGTAGATCCCTTAGGACTTTCAAAGATTTTTGGCCAGAATACAAGGCTTACAAAAATACTATTAGCTGGGGACATAGGGTCATGTTTTCCAAGGGATTGTTTGGTCCCTACTGAAGTGAAATGTTGTTTATTCGTAATTTTCCTAATGTTCCCTGCCCTACTCTACCCACCCTGTCAGCACTGATGACAGACTGATCTACCTGAACTTTAGCCTTAGCCCACTCTTCTAACAGCTCTGTCGGTGGCCTCATAAATATCAGTAACTAAACAGTCCAGAACACTACCTTTCATGTACAAAACATCTCTGTGGTAAAAGTTTGATTTTAAAAAGCACCATCTGTGTTCATAGTTACTGTAAATGTGACTAATAAATAGACACATTACGATTAAATGTTTTTTAATAATAGGTATGTTAAAGTTTTATTGTATAACACAAACTAGTCTATTAATTTATTTAAAAATTACCCTAAGGGATAGATGCGGAAAAAAACCCATGTAAGTGTATTCTAATTTATTGGAGAAATTTTGACAAAGCAGGTATTTGTTTTAAAGGTGAAAAATCCTTGTAGATAGAGGCTTACCAAACCTACCAAATAATGAACTTTGGTGTGGGAAACTTTGTGAAAATAGTCCCTGTGAGAACAATCTAAGTGGCTTGAAGCCTCCTTTTCTTCTATCATTATTTTACATCAGTGCTATGTGATTTTATTTGCATCTTATTACTATGTCCTACACATAACACACAGCTGTTGACTGAGTCCTGTCCCCTGCCCCTCCCTAGTCTTTAAAACAACAACACAATGATACCTCCTCTAGACTCACTCTCCTCCCACCTCCGCTTTGAGCCCAGATCTTTTGACATACTGCATGTACTCAGAGAAGATGGGCTTCTCAAAACAAAACAAAACAAAACAAAACAAAACAAAACAAAACACGACAGTTATAAGTCAGTCTTTGAGAGTCATTGTCTTTGGTCATGAATGTCTAAAGGTGGATTGTGATCCACTACCGGCTAGTGAGATTTAGTGTAAGTGTGTCACAGGGTTGTCAGGAAAATGATCGGCCTTGACATCAAGAGTTGTTCTTTTGAGTCTTGTGTTTAGTTGGGAGATGAAGAGGAACCAATGGTCGAACTGTTGCTGTCTATTTATAACCATTACTGATAACCATTGTCCTGAGGCCTTTAGCTGCAGCTGAAGGAGCCAACCTCTAACCCCTCTCCTTCAGGACTTTTTGTGATGTATGCTACACAACATGTGTATTGATCACTTCATTACTGTCATGCAAAAATACCTCAACTGGTACAGCACATTTTTAGTACTTTACATGTGTCACAGAGGAAGGTAGCTCTGTTTATGTAGTTAACTCATTAATTGATACCTGTTTGGAACATTTTGTTCCAATAGTTGATAGGACTGGGAATGTTAATACCATCCACTAAGGTGTGAAGACTTCTCTCTCTCTCTCTCTTTCATAAAGTAGAGCAGGTGACCATCTCACTCATGTTGAGACGGGCTTAGAAGGTGACGGCAATGAAGTGCCATCCATAGTTGGGGAATACTGGAGCTAAGAAGTGCTCATAGATATATTTCTATTGTATTCAGAGAAGTGCTCTTAGCGAATCTTCACTACTGTCCTTTCAGAAAGTCACCGCATCATGTCTTTCCAGTCCTGGGGCATTTTTCTTAGTTATTGCTTTTAAGTATCGTCCTAAATATTATTTCTTTATATTATTAACATTTGAAAATATACAGTGAGATAAAATATGTTATAGTGAACATCTATATACTTAGAACCTGAATCCTACCGTTAATATTTTCCTAAGCTTACCCGGACTCGTACTACATCATGTTTTATTGTCACTACTCAATATATTTTAATCTTTTTCACTTCTTTTGAATAATTCTCTAACATGAGCAGCTTTACATTAGCACTGGATTTGAAGGGCTTTCATACTGATCTAGTTTCTGAATGCTTCAGATAAGTGATGAGTTACCTTTAACACTATATTGTTCTATGCTGGGCTGGCAGAACTGTTTGCTGCTAACACTCAAACTTTAAAATAGTCAATAATACACACGTTTCAATTTTGAATCTTTCTGTTTCAGCATGGTGGAGTGGTGTGCAGTGTTGCCACAGTAGACCTGGGTTATCTTTTACTTACAGTTTTCTTCATGTTGTGGTTCCTGGTGGTATCATTCAATAATTATTGAAATAAACAAATGGCTTATTTAATGTTATAATGTTCCCACAGTCTTCCATATTTAACCTGCTATACATACCTTTTCTAATTTTAAGAGTTTAAAGGCAAATTTCTTGATTCACATATTTGTGTATATATGTATTTCTGTATGTGCATGTGTGTATGCACATGTGCAGGTATGCACTTGCATATCTTGATGTGTGTGTATGAGTACATGCTTGTGTATATGTGTATTTCTGCATATATTTGTGTGTACATTCATGTATATTTTTGCATTTGTGTGTGAATTTATATGTGTACATATGTGTTTCTATGTGTGCATGTGTGTATGCACATAGGAAGGGGTACAAGTGTGCATGCTGGTGTGAGTGTGTTTGTGTGTGTGTGTGTGTGTGTGTGTGTGTGTGTGTGTGTGTACAGCCTGGATGAAGGCATATCCCTCTCTCTGAGACTCCCCTGTGTATTTTCCAATGTGTTTCTGTTTCCCTGCTTCTGGCCAGACTTACTTAAACCAGCAGAATATTCCAGCAAAGTTCTTTAATTCAGTTCTAATAGTCCAACTGGGAAATATAAAAAAGCCAGGTTTATAACTTGGGTCTCCAGTCTCCTTTTTCTGTTTCCACTGCTTCTAACTCTCTAGCTGCTCACAATCAACAGGGAAGTGCTGATGCATTAAGATGTTTGTAGAATCCTTTCTTCTTTGGGGATAAGAGCATTTCTTGTAGCATTAAATGTTTTATATAATAAAGAAAATGAATAGAATTCCTTACAATTTGATGCACATTGTATTACTATCATGTCTTTTATAAATTAAAATAAAGGGATGCCATTGTTATTCTTATATTCTCCCTTTACTTGATATTAACACAGTTCTGTCAGCACTTTTGACACACAATAGGCATTTTATTAGCATTCTGTCCTTAGAATGTATACAGTGGCTGGTAGGTTTTTCATACCTTTTAAAGTAGATGCTTTCTGGATCCTCCGTGTGATGAACACAGTTTAGGGCAGAGGAGCAGAAGACACGGACTCTGTCTTTACACATCCTTATCTTCTACATCATGGTCAGCACTTCAGAGCCGACACACATCATCCAGACTTGATATGAACTTTCTAATCAGAAAGGAAACAAAGTAATACATTGTGATGGTGTGGTAACTTGAACAGAAATTGCCCCATAGGCTCATATATTTAAATACTTGGTCATTAAGGAATGGCGTTACTTGACAGGGATGAGCAATGCGGCATCGTGGGAGTAGGTGTGGCCTTCTTGGAGAAAGTATGCCACTGGAGGGTAAGCTTTGGGCTTTAAATGCTCAACTCAGACATACTGTCTCTTTCTTCCCCCTGCCTGCTAGCTCAGATGTAGGACTCTCAGCTACAGCACCACATCTGCCTGTGTGCCACCATGCTTCCTGCCATGACAACGGGAGACTAAACCTCTGAAATTGTAAGCCAGTCCCAATTACATGTTTTCCTTTACAGAGTTGCTATGGTCAGGGTGTCTATTCACAGCAAGAGAACAGTAACAAAGACAGATGAAGATTTATAACACCACCATTTCTATTCCTTCACTCAAGTGGTTCTGGCCACCATCAGGGAAAGAGCGTGAACTCCTTCCTTGGATTACATCTCTCACTGTTGTATCTCAGAGTAGAAAGTCTGTCTTCTCCAGATTTACCCAGACTAGTTTCTTGTTCTCTCTCAGATTCCCACTGTATTGTTCTTTCTTTCGTCACTCCTCTCTCATTCACTACCCCATGACTCATTGTTTCACTGAGCACTACTGGGAAGGAACCATGCACAGGAATCTGAGAGCAAGGAAGCAACTGGAATGTGACCCATAGAAGCAGACATCCTTACTCTGTCACTGGCTGTGGTATCTTGGTATCCAACAGTGCCCGGCATGCAGGAACTATGCAACCATTACTGTTGTTATTTTTAACTTCTTGTTCAGGGATATATACTTAGCTCTCTTCTTTATAGTACAGTTCAGTGCATGTTTTTCATACTTGATCACAGACTGGACATTGGCTACCTTAGAGTTTAGAGAATTGTTTTATTAGGCTTAGGTGATTGAGTGTTTTGCTGGGATGGAGCCAATGAGTATAAGTTTTAGTAGATGTTTATTAATAGTACAATCTTTTTATTTTCTCTTTCTATTCAGGACAGTCAGTTTTTAAACAGAGAGATGCCCAAGACTTTGCATGACACATGACCTTACTGTAGGGTTTTCTCTTCCACACAGGTGTCAAAATAAAACAGACAAGTGGATTGTATAATCTTCATTCCCAGATCCCAACAGAAGCCTCTAACTTGTTTTCAAAATGCAGCAATGACAGCCAGACAGGAATTAACTAGAACTTTACCAAGAATGTTTTTACTCATTTATTTGTTGCGTCTGTGGTTCATAATCTGCTTCAGATAGTTTCTGGA
>JADRCD010229900.1:5825-55463 GCA_019843815.1 Montemys delectorum | reverse complement strand
CTCTCTCTCTCTCTCTCTCTCTCTCTCTCTCTCTCTCTCTAAGTCAGCTCCTGGCCACAGGGGTCGCCATTGAGTTGTTTCCCTCCAGGATACCAGGATATTCTAAGAACTCACTAAGTCTATGACAGCTATGAGAGGAAATAGTTAACAATGTAATTCACCTCAAAGTCAAAGCATAGCACTCCCCTCCACACAAACACACATCTCTTTAGGACAATTCTTTAAAAAAGAAAAAGAAAAAGAAATCGATGAATCTTTTCTTCTCATAGAAAATTGGCACCAAGTTTTCTCCCCCAAAGCCAGCATATAATATGAACTGAGAGCTGATATGAGGCGTACAGCTGCTACAAGCTGTCAGCACAAGGCTTTCTGACTACTCAGGAGCTCCCCTCAGCCTTCTGGTAACTGGCATGTCCTGGTCATGTTTCCTGCTGCTTCTGCTTCTGTTTTAATGTGTTTGCTTTCCATTTGGCAGAGAGACAAGCGAGACACCTCCAACTTCGACAAAGAGTTCACCAGGCAGCCTGTGGAACTGACTCCCACTGACAAACTCTTCATCATGAACTTGGACCAAAATGAGTTTGCTGGCTTCTCATATACTAACCCAGAGTTTGTCATTAATGTGTAGGTGAATGCAGAGTCCATTGCTGAGCCTGTGTGTAAGGCTTCAGGCTGAATGTCTGTTACCAATTCCAGTCTTCCAGGATTCATGATGCCTCTGTTGGCATCCGTCATGTGGAGAGCTTGTCTTAGAGGGCTTTTCTTTGTATGTATAGCTTGCTAGTTTGTTTTCTACATTTCAAACTGTTTAGTTTAGAATAAGCGCATTGCCCACTTGATAGAGGTACAATTTTCCAGACTTCCAGAAACTCATCCAATGAACCCACAGTGTCAAAACTTAACTGTGTCAGATACCAAAATGCTTCAGTATTTGTAATTTTTAAAGTCAGATGCTGATGTTCCTGGTCAAAGTTTTTACAGTTACTCTCTAATATCTCCTTTGAATGCTACCTAAGCATGACCGGTATTTTTAAAAGTTGTGAGTAAGCTTTGCAGTTACTGTGAACTCTTGTCTCTTGGAGGAAACTTTTTGTTTAAGAACTGGTATGATTAAACTGAATTCATATATGCAAACCCTCTTGTGTATGTGTCTGTTTTTAAACAAACTACATTACAGACGGGAGGAATACAAAGTGACATTGCCATGTGACGAGTGCCCTTCATAGCATTGATTTTATTTTCATTGAAATCATTATACACACTTAAAATGGAAAATTTCATATTAGTTTAGTGGACTTTCAGATTTGGGGGAGGCTAAGAGAAATCAGAAAATTGGCAACAATTGAGCTTATCTTTCCATGTGGAAATAACTCTATTTTTTAAACTTCTTTTAAAAAAAAAACCAAACAAACAACTTTTTATTGTTCTTTGTGAGTTTCACATCATGCACCCCAATTCCAGTCATCTCCCACTCCCTTCATAACCACCTTCTGCCCATACAACCTCTACTCTCCAAAAGAAAATAAAAAATAAACAAAACATTAAAAAAAAAAACATTGTGGAAGCTGTAGCATGTCACAGTGTGTCCCATAGTACACCCTTTTGTCCACACATCTTTACTTGCAAATCTTCATTGCAATGAGTCATTGGTCTGGTTCAAGGCCTCTGGCTTCTGCTACACCATCAATACTGGATCCTCACTCTTCGTGATTATTTTGTTGTCATTCTATGTCATGGAGATCCTGAAGCTTTGGATCTGCAGCATTGGCCCTTTCATGAGTTCCAGCAGCTCATAGATGAGGTGGATGTTGGGATGGGCCAACTCAAAGCCCTGGATCTGGGCCTGGGTGGTAATTGAGTTGGTCAGCCTGCCAGCACTCCCACACCCACACCACCAGGGTAAGCTCTTCAGCACTGCCCAGGCTAGCTTACCTAATGCCACAGCTGGCAAAAGGCAGGGCCAACTTTCCCTCTTTCACGCCCGGAGTGCTTGCTCACTCACACCCACGTCACCAGAGCTACCTCAACTGTGCTGCCTAGGTGAGGTGCAGGGCCTGCTCTCCCAAGTGCTACAGCTGGCAAGGGGTAGGGCCAGCTCTCTGGTTCTTATGACTCTGGGGCCAGCTCTCCTGTCTGCTGCAGATGGTGAGGGGTAGAGTGACAAGGGTCCAGCTCACCTGTGTCCCCTCCATCAGGACCAGATCTACTGTGTTGCCCAGGCAAGGTGCAGGGCCTGCCTGCTCTCCCACTCTTATGACCTCAAAGCTAGCTCTCCTGCCTGCTACAGGAAGCAGGGGTGAGGTGGGGGAAAGCATCGCCCCCGCAGGCCATCCCCTCCAACTCTCCTCATTTCACATCCACCCCCAACACCTCTCCTAAAGCACCTCATAGCAGATAAGTGGTGGAATCAGCTCTCTTGTGCTCATGCATGCTCCCACTACCAGGGCTAGCTCTACTGTGCTGCCCAGGTGAGAGGAGGACTATTCTCTTGAGTGCTGCTGCTGGTGATAGGTGGGGGCTAGTTCTCCAGAGTGCCACAGCCAATGAGGAGTGGGGCCAGCTCTGCACAGCCCTTGGATATCAATATGGTTCCAGGCGGTAGCCCAGACCAGGGATGTCCACCACATGGTCTTTAGTGGTAATAGGAGCCATGGACATCGACACAGATATCTGTATGGCCACAGACCTAGACCTGGCCCTCAGGGGCAGCATGGACTGGGACTTCACCATGGCCTCAGGTGGCTGGGCTGGCTACTCACAACAGGCTATTCCTCTCAGGCCCTCACATCTCCAGTTCCATCTCTCTTCATAATGCTCAAGCTGCTCCACTTCTCTTTCTTTCCCATCTCTCCACATCCTTGCACATTGTAGTGGTTCCTGCTGTGGATGGGCCACATGGCTGGCAGGCCTCTGGGTGCGTTTGCCCACCCACCACAAAGCATGGCGGTAGCCTGTGAAGCATGGCACCAGATTGGCCTCTTGGAAATAATTCAACAGAACTAAGAAATGGCTACATCCTTGGGTTTGGGTGGCTAGGTTGGTAGAATGATTGACGCATGAAACCCTGAATTTGATCCCCAGAACTGCCTACATTAAGCATGGTGGTACATGCCTGTAATCCAAGAATTTTGAAGGCAGAGGAGGATCAAGAACTCAAGGTCATTCTCTCCTTGGCTACATAGCAAGTTTGAGGCCAACTTGAACTACTTGAACCTTGCCTTTAAAAGTGAGAAGGTGGTGAGATAGATCAGCAGATAAAACTGCCTGCTGCCAAAGCTAAGGATTCCCTTGATTCCCATGACTCACGTAGCAGAAGGATAAAATGAACTCTTACAATCTGTCCTCTGAACTCTGCATGCATGTTCACACACACACACACACACACACACACACACATGCACGCACGCACACACACACATAGATACACACATGTACACACACACATACACATACATACACACATAAATAGATAACAGTAAATTTTAAATGTATGCATCCTATTGCCTTGTTCCTTCCATCTACCTCTCTGACTGCTATAGCCATCCAAAGCTTTTCCATTTGTGAAGCCCAAGCAATGACCTTACTGTTTTCCTGTGCCCATGGCCTGGGTATCTGAACCTTGTTTTAGTCAGTGCACATCATGTTTATTATTAAATATGAAACACACTGGTATAGAGTGAAGCCTCAGCAGTTCCAAGCACTTGCTGTTCTTCCAGAAGAGCAGAGTCTGGGTCACAGCACTCATACTGAGCAATTCATAGCTGTCCAGAATTCCAGCTTCAGGAAACCCAATACAATTCTAGCCTCCACACAATATGCAGATGTGCATGTGAGTGTGCATACACACTCATGCTCACACATACGACATAATATCATCTTTACAAAGAAATGCAGTATATTTAATAAAAACTATAATAAAAGTCAGCCAGAAGGCTGGTGTCGGACAGACAGCACTCTCCTGTGGTCCTTGGAATATGTTTTCTATTTTAACTATTTAACTGATTTAACTGAGCACTTGCAATAGGGGGAAATGTATATGCCCTTTTCTCAGCAGCCATATTTGCACAGAAAGGCACAGGAAACGTGAGGGTAGGAGGGAGGATGCCTTCTGAATGAGGCTGGTGAGACAAGGAGTCCCTTTCTCAGTGCAGGGCAGGACAATACTGAATCATTTGTCAGTCCACTGCATCCATTCCTGAGTGAGCCATGCTTCTGTTTTCTTGTGGAATTGTGCAGTGGCAGTCTGCAGCGCATGCCTTTGTAGCTGCTATGGCTGGATAGCAGAAAAGAGTAAACATTTCCCACACCAAGCACACCCTGACTCTACAGTCTGTCTATCCCCTCTCTTGGAGGAGCCCCCCAGGTAGAGCAAATTGACAAAGAGAGTGAATCCATCAATCTCCCAGTGAGCTCATCTTTGGGGAAGTTTGGAAACCCTGCCAGTGAAAGCTGGCTGAAGCCAACTTCAAAGTTGAGAAACTGTGGTTCTATGCAGCATACATGAAAATAAAAAATCTATAGATTTCTATGTAATATGTCCCATTTAAGATTGCATGAGAGAGCGGGTTACCACTACCTGTCAGCTTCTCCAACTTTCCTGATCTGCTATAGACTGAGAGCCCTAGGCACCTTTGCTGGTCCAGGCACAGTCCTGGGCATAGGATCACAGAGCCCGACAGTATAGGCTAGGACTCTCTACTCTCAACATAATGGCTGCAGAAGTCTCAGCCTCTCATTTACTGGGATTGTGTCTCATGAAAACAAGAGAGGGCACCTATAAAAGTCTGGTCCCTGGGCAAGGATCTTCTAAGTAAGTAAAAGTGCTCATTCTCAATTCTGGTGACCTGTGCTTCATCCTATGAACCTACACAGCAGAAGGAGAGAACTGACTCCCTAAAGTTGTCCTCTGACATCCATACACATGCTGTGGCATACACATGTGCACAAGCACACACACATAAAATATATGACTATATATTAGTTTCCTATAACAAGAAAGTCTGTGGTTTACCCTGGTTGGCTTAGCCTGATCCCATGTACATTTCTGAGCTTAGCAATATGTCTGGGTAAACAGGAGAGGCAGGAGCTTCAATTGCCTGGGCCCAAGTTGTGGTAGTTAGATAGTGCCATTTTATAAGCTAACTCTAAACTTTAATGCAATGAATATTCCCTCTCCACTTTTGTGGACTTTGAATATTGGTAGGGCTTAGCTAGTTGAAAGTCTTACTGAGTTCTAGGCAAGCTGTTGGTCAAGGTTGTAGTCTTTTTTTATTAGATATTTTCTTTATTTACATTTCAAATATTACCCCCTTTCTTGGTTTCCCCTCCGGAAAAAAAACCAAACCTATTTCCTCCCCCATCCCCCTGCTCACCAACCCACCCTCTCCCATTTCCTGGCCCTGGCACTCCCCTACACTGGGGCATAGAGACTTCACAGGACCAAGAGCCTCTCCTCCAGGTTAATGACCAACTAGGCTATCCTCTGCTACATATGCAGCTGGAGCCATGGGTCCTACCATGTGTACTCTTTGGTTGGTAGTTTAGTCCTTGGGAGCTCTGGGAGTACTGGTCATTTGCTGTTCCTCCTATGGGGCTGCAAACCCCTTCAGCTCCTTGGGTCCTTTCTCTAGCTCCTTCATTGGGGACCCTGTGCTCAGTCCAATGGATGGCTGTGAGCCTCTACTTCTGTATTAGTCGGGCACTGTCAGAGCCTCTCAGGAGACAGCTATATCGACATTCAACAAAGGGACCAGGTTTTACTACTTGGCTTCCACATATTCTTCTCAACAGCATCAGTTCCTCATGAGATTCCCATAGAGCCACCTCTGGGCACACAAGGTGGCTTCTGGGGTCAATGATCAAATGGGAATGCCCAACTTGGAGATCATAGACTTTGCATCCTTACATCAAAAGTGTCTCCTGGCATTGCTGTTAATTTTCTCTTCTTCAGATGTCATTCAGTATGTTCAGCCTAGGTTCAAGGGAGGGGCGTTAGGCATAGTGAGATCACCAGGAGGAGTTTTTGAGAACCATCTCAGAGGCTGCTTGCAGCACAGATGTGAGCGACACCACTGCAGCTAGAAGCAAAGAGCCACCAGAGCACATGAACGCAGAGTGGACTCTCTGAATAAGATTTGGAGCCTGGTTTTAGGAACAAATGGAGATGTACACAAACCACAAAGGTATATTCTTTACATGTGGAAAAATTAAATTTCCTTTGAGATGTTTGGGACCAGATATACATGAGAGGCAAGCCAACACTGGGAAGACCCACCTGTCCTTGCGTTGATTCACGAAGTTGTCAGTTGTTTCATAGCAAGCTCAGTAGTTAAGGTAGGGGTCTGAATTCCCACTCTCGGAGGAATTATATCCCATTATCATTAGGAACACAAACTCTACCAAGATAAGTTGACAGAAAAACACACATAATACAACTCTGCATCAGTAATCTAGTACCTCAAAACTCGGTGGATTTTTTTTTTGAAAATTTGTTTTAGGAGTATAGATGTTTTGCCTGCATGTATATATGTATACCATATGCATGCCTGATGCCCTTGGAGGTCAAAAGAGGTCACTGGATCCTCGGAAAGTGGAGTTGCAGATGATTTTGAGCCACCATGTGGATGCTGGGTAAACCAGGTCCTTTGCAAGAGCAATAAGTGCTCTTAATCACTGAGCCACATCTCCAGCCCAAAATTCAGTTGATTTTTTTTAAACCGACTGTTTATTTGGTTGACAATGGAAGTTACTGTGGTCTGGCCACTTTAGGTTATCTCAGGCAGACTTGTCTCTGCATCTTAGGCATGTGGAAAGTCAACTGGTAACAACTCTAGATGACCTTATCCATATAAAAGTGATTGACAGACTAGGCAAAGGTCAGTGGGTGATCAGTTTTTGCTTTGCATCCTTGCTCTCTGATAGTCCAGAAGACTGGCATAGACTGCTTCATATAGTGGATTTAATGACTCTAAAGAGCAGGCAAGAGAGAGAGAGACCCCATACACAAGTGTTCTTCAAGTCTCTGCTTTTTCCCATATACCAGTTCAAGTGGGGAAGAAACAAACTTCATCCTGGGACAGGAGATTTTGCAAAAGCAAATGAACACAAGGATAGGGAATATTTATGGCCCAATTTTGAATCTATCATACTGTCCCTCAGTGGAATCATTTATGAATACAGAGAACAGGGGGAAAAAGTAGAACAAACAGGAAAGAAATTTTCAGGAATATCCCGGGCTTCCCCATGGTCAGACTCTAATCTTAACAAACAAACTATACCAGAATTTAGACTTGTAAGCTGGATAACCAGAGCCCACTGAAAAGCTGCTGGTGCAGGCTCTTCAAACCAACATTGGTAAACTTTCAGGTCCTCAGATTTATATCTGCCACAATTTTTTTCTCTAGCATCATATCCAAGCTGAGATGTTGGTGGAAGGACAAGAAAAGGAAAGCAAGAGAGATGGTAATCAAACTGAGAAACTGAATCTGATGCCACCTCCAATACCTGGCTCCAACATCCCCAAGCCAGGTATCTGAGATCCTATGTTCTTGTGGAGTTTGATGGGTGAACGCCATAGCCCATGTGAAATTTTGCTGGGGACCACCCCCTAGGAATTGATTCTTGTTCGAAAAGTTAGTCCTCATTTCAAGAAATATCCACGTTTGAGTTCTAGTTCTTGTCCAGGGAATGAAACACACTCTCCACTGCTTTCTTGATATTTGGTCTGTGTCTTATTTGCTGTGAGAAGACATCATGAACAAGGCTATATTTTAATAGAAGAAAGTATTTAACTGAGAGACTGTTTACAGTTTCAGGTTCGTCCGTTGTCATCATGGAGGGAAGCAGACAGGCATGGTGCTAGAGCAGTAGCTAAGAGCTTTACACCCACAAGCAGAGAGCAAGAAACACTGGACTTGGCTTGGGTTTTTGAAACCTCGAGGCCCGCTCCAAGGATCCTCCAACAAGGCCATACCTCCAAATCCTTTCCAAACAGTTCTACTAACTGGGGACCAAGCATTTAAACACGTGAGCCTATGAGGTCATTCATTATTCAAACCATGACAGCATACCCAAATCCCAAATGAGACGATGTGTCAGGGTGAGACCCAAATGATTCTTGAACAAGAGATGCAAAAACAGACAGTTCTGTTTCAACCAGTGACTTCTACTTACACAGAAAAGGTGGGAAATAAAGGTTTAAAAATGAAATGTGTCCCCATTGAAGATCTAGCTCCTCATTTCTATACAGGATTAGAACCCTAAGGCCAGTTGGAGTATGTAGGGAACTTTTAAATATCATGTGAATTGTAGTGATCTGTGTCTGTTAACAGACACCTAACCATTAACCCACTGTCTCAGTTTCAGTGGCTCACAGGTCTTACACAGAGCTTAGCTTGAACCTCTGCTTCAGTTTTTTTGTAAACCATAGTTAAGATATGGTCTCATGTAGGTTCAACTAGGGAAGAATCTCCTCTCAAACTGCTCACATGACTGTCATCAGGATTCAGTTGCTTGAGAGATACAGAGTTGAGCATTCACAAAATCAGTGTCTTAATCGCTTTTCTGTTTCTGAAACAAAATGCTAAAGGCTGAGTAATTCTTGTAGAATAGCAGTTTTAGTTCAAAGTTATGGATATTGGGAAGCCCAAGAACATGATCGTTATACCTACTTCATGTCTGAGAGGGCCTTTGTGCTATCTCATGATGAGGTGGAATGGCATCGGGGGTAAGAAAGAGCAAGCTTGCTTGCTTGGGTCCCTTTTGTCCTAAAGCCACTAATGACATTAGGGCCCCACCCACATGACTTCATCTAATTCTTATTCTAATTGCTTCTCAAAGGTCTCATCACCAAATTCCACTAACATATGGCCTTGTGAATTATATTTCCAACATATGAACATTTGGGGGACACTTCTAAACCATAGCAAACTGCTTACTTGCTCAAAGAGTACAAGTCAAGGAAAAATGCAACCAGAACACCATTGAAAAGAGGAGAGTTCTGTCTTCCATAGCTTAATCACAGTAACAACACCATTTCAGTTTTTCTAAACACTGTTCGTTACAAGTAAATCACAAAAACCAGCGCACACTCAGAACTTACCCGAGGATGTAAGTAGGCAGAAGAGAGGTGTCGAGTCATGCCGAAAAATGTCAGAAATTTTCTACCAGACAATGTGGCCTGGGGCAGAGGAGAATGATGTCTTAGCTGTGTCCAGTAAATGGATGTAGTCAGTCTTTTTCAACCAGATTAGCTGTCTCCTTAAAGGGAAATTAGAGGGGGTAGGGAAAGACCTCGTTGCCTGTCTCTAAGAGTAGATGAGTAGATGGCGGAATGGATATAATTAATTCAGATGGAGAATATTTTTGGTCCATAATGTTTTGAACCCCTCATTGACAGAACATACATCAGTGTTGCCTTAAGCTTGGAAAACAATGAGACTTTGTTCTCAAAACAGAGGTATGCCTTGACCCTCTCCCTACCCCCAAATAGTGTTTTAAATAACAATAATGCCCCTATAGTCTCTGGCATTTGAATGTTTGTCCCCATTTGATGATGCTGCTTACAATATCCCTTGTTTACAAGGGAGACAGTCTATTATTGCATTGGAGGTGGGCTCTGAGACTGTAAGGATCTGCACCCTTTCTGGTTTGCCCTCTCTGCTTTGTGCCTGCTCTTCCTTATGTACCACTGCTCTTGCCACCATGCCTGCCACCTGCTGACTCTACTCTGCCACCATGGACTCTAACTCTTCTGAAACCATACACCAAAAGAAACCCTTACCTTATCACAGCAATAGAGAGGCTGTGGCTAAAGACTGCAGGCATGGCGAAGCACTGGAGAGTAAAGCCTTAGAAGGAGGGATGGGGCTGACCATATAGATTTAGCATTTTGGTGGGAAGTTTGGCTTTTGAGTTCAATGAGAATGTGTCAGAGGCTGTACTGGTTTCTTGTTGTTGCTATAAAGAATATGACTTTATGCTAGACAGGAATATGGAAGGAAATACTCATTCTGACTCACAGTCTGGGAAATCAATCCACAGTCACTTGGCCCTATGCACTTGAACAAAATATCATAGATACTGAATGTGTGGCAGAGGACAGATATTCACAAACTGCAGACAAGGAAGCAGAAAGCAGGACAGGATCCACCCAGGACCAAGTCTGACTTTCAAAGGCTCACCTCTAATGACCTACTTCTGTCGTGTAGGCCTCACTGTGTGTAGTTTCCACAATCTCCCTTAATCATGGCACCAGCTGGCAAGCGATCATTCGAAATGTGAGCCTGTGGGGCTGTCACAGGCTCCAGTCATGGCAAATATGGAACATTCTCTAGAGAAAGAGAAGCAACTGAGTGTCCGTGTAATTACGAAAGGACTTTGTCAGGTTGGTGTTCACAGTTAGATGCCGGGTGGTCCCATGATAGCCACCTGCAGTTCAGCAAAGGGAGGAACTAGCAGTTGTTCATTTCAATAAAAAAAAGCCAGGAGCCTCAGGACAAAGTCAGAGAGGTAGCTCCAGTCTGAGGCTCACATCCTGGAATCTTCTTGGAGGGATGATAGTATGAGGCTATGGTGAAAGACCGAAGATTCTGGAGTCTGGTGTCCATGGGCAACATCACAATCTGGAAGAACTAAACTGTGCATACCTGGACTCCCTCCTTGGTCCACTTTGTGTTGTGTCTGGGTTCCCAGGGAGATGGCTCCCCTCACACGGAGGGCCATAGAATGCCCTCAATTGGCTGACTTTCATTCACTCCATTCGTCTCAGCAAGCGCCTTCATAGACACCCTCAGAAGTGTGCGATACTCCTAGGTGACAGTGAGGTCGGCCAAACTGAGCCTGGCCACCACGTGCAGGCAGGCACAAGCTGATCACATCACAGGGCATGGTTCATGGGGTGAAAGGAGGAGCAGGAGGATGGGTAAGCCACAGAGGTAGGGAAGGAGGACTTCCACCTTCCTTAGAGAGGAGGAAGAAGCAGAGAATGGGGTAACTGATTCAGACTGGTCAACCCAGTCTGTCTCTGGCCCCTCTCAAGAAGCCACCATGACAGGAAAAGAAGAAAAGCTGAAATAGATGAAAGCTTCAGCAACAGGGAGAAAAAGCTGGTCTGGTGGATTGGGTGACAGCACAAAGGTGTTGTATTAGTCACTGTTCCGTTGCTATAACAAAACACCTGAGATAATTAACCAACATGTGAGAAGGTTCATGGCTTTGAAAGTTCCAGTCTGGGGTTGGATGACTCTGAGCCTCTGAAGACGATAATGGCAGGGTTCACGTAACAGCAAAAGCACCCACACCACGAGCCTGAACACAAAATAGAGGAAAGGAAGAACCAGAGTCCCTCAATTTCTTTAAATGTCACCACTAGCCTAAGGAATGCCCACCAGGCTCCATCTTGTAAAGGTCTTCCCACCACCTCCTAAGGGCGCCATCCTGGGATCAACCTTTCAGAAAGCACCAGTGGGGAAGGACACTCCTCTAATCCAAAAACAGATATCAATCCCCAATCTATAAGGTGGGGGGTCTTGCCTTCTTTGGAAAGGGTCTATAGAAATAATTAAGTTGTCGATCTTGAGCTGACGGGATTACTCTAGCCTGTCAGGCGGGCCCACCCTCAATGTCCACACACAAATACCCTCCTGCAGGAGAACCAAGGGAAAGAACACAGATGAAAGAGGATACGGTGACAGCATAAAACAGAGGGAGATGAGACCCAAACCTAAGAACATGACAGCTCCCAGAAGTCGTGTGAGGCAGAGAGGACGCTCCCCTACATACTTCAGAGAACAAGAACTTGCTGGCTCCTTTATTTCACATTCCTGGTCTCTAGTACTGTGGAAGGACACCTTTCTTTGTTTTAAAACTTCCCAGGTTGGGGTCATTTGGTACAGTATCCCTGGAACACTAAAATATCAGGATTCTCATTGACTGGCATCTAACCTAACTGCTGTTAAATGAACCAAACCAGAATATCAAAACTGAGCCGTTTAGTGCACAGATACAAGGATACAATGCAGAAGTGTAGTTGGCTAGGAAACTGCCTCTCAGGGTCCAGGAAGTTAGATAGGGAGGAACGAGCAAGGACAGTCAGGCAATCAGAGGAAGGTGGGACTTCTGCCCCTTACCCACTGTGAACTGCAGTGAGAGCAAGGGCCCCCATGTCTGTGGGTGCTGCCCTCTTAGGGATGCCGGAGACAGCCATTGCTCTGTACAGTTCAAGCTGGGGGACAGCTTGCCTCCTCCTCTTATACACCCACCTGGGGTTGGCGCAAACTCTTTTTGTCTGATGCTGCAGAGTGGTGGAAAGCTACAGAGGATGGACAGAACTCGCAGGCCATCTGCTCCTCTTCTGTGTTTTGTGAGTTTATTTTCAAATGTTAAGCATTTGAGAGCAGCCGTCAGGCACCATCTCAAAAACCTAACCAGTTGGCTGAAGACGTTCACTTCAAATCCACGGCAATCACTCGGCGATCAGCAACTCCCCAGGGTTTGGAATAGGGGCTCAATCGTATTTTGAAACAACATCGTCAAATATTATCATATAATTTGATAACCGGAAAAAAAAATATGATGTCTTGTTTCTATGATACAGACTTTGGGAAGGGAAACTACAAAAATCTTGCCAGACAAGCTGTTTGGAAAATGGAGGAAGTCCTTAGTCAAGAAAATATGAAGGCTTTGTGGGGTGGAGGTGGAGGTGGGTGGGGAGAGGGGTGGCTTACAGGGGTCTCTTAGGCATGCAGAAATGCGTATGTTTATTAGGAAGGAACACACACATGTAGCTGGTAGGTGACAGCTAGTATAAGCACACATGTATATGCACATGTACATATACACATACATGTGTGCACACGTGTGTCTGGTGTATAACACAAAAGGATGTGTCGCCTTGATTTGGTTTTCAGCATGACTGGAAAGCAAACACAATCAACATCTTATAATCTGATAGAAAGGGACCTCCTGCTATAGTTGTTCAGGGCAAGCAGATTGTCTAGGCATGAACCCTGCTCCTCCCCCACCTCCCTGCCCTCCTGTCAGGAGCTGAGTTTGGGAGACTCTGGTGTGGGAAGAGACTCTCACTCCAAGAAAAGGCTTCTCCAGGTTGAGCTATCTTGATGCGTTAGAGATGGGTCTGGGAATGCTGAAGGGAGTGGGGAATTTAGGAAGCTGCTACATAAAATCATCTTAGGTGTCCACAACTAATTGCCTCCCGCTTTGGGCATCGCAGGGATAAGAACTGAAAGCTGATGGCTGGACTATCTTTCCATTTCATTCATACAAACCATAGAACACTTGACCCTGGTAGGAACAAAGGGGTTAGAAAGTCTCCTCCAGAGTGTTGGATTCCCAGCTCCATCACACACCAGATGCACAACCCTGGGGAATCAATTCTACAGCCCCTCCCTGTCCGCTCACCCTTGCACAAGGTCAGCAGTTGCTCCTCTAGGGCTGCTGTGGAAGCCAAGTTGAGCTGGATATTTGGTGTGTTAGAGAGCTATTATTTTAACCAATTGGCCCAGCAGGTAAGATGAATGCATAAAGCACTCTCTGACTGAGAAAGGGAGGGTAATGGAACACAAGTTCTTGACCTGGGAAGTTCTTGTCTATTTAAAGCATGATCCCTTCCAGTACCAACTGCAGAGAGTGGAGCTCGGTGATGTCACCTTCTCCTTCCTTAAGAGAAGCTGGGAAAACAGATTCTTTCCCCTGAATGGGTTGTTCTGACTTTAGACTGTAAATTCTAATTTCTGAAGCTCTAGGCTGCGCAAGTGAAATGTGTCTACTGGATGAATCTGTCAGATGGGCTACAGGTTTGAAACGTATAGTGACAAGATTGATGATCACTTGTATTTCAGCTCTTTTAAGGAAATTCTAAGGGCACATTGAGCATTCCACTTGTACAATATATTTATTGGAAATTATCATTTATAACCAAATAACTTAGTGGTTGGGGTGTCGGGCTCTAGTCTTAGGGCTTTGCCCTAGTGACATAGTTAACCCTCACTACAGCCTGCAAGACAGGCGTTATTCCTTTTGCCATTTTGCAGTTGAGGAAGCTGAAGCTCAAAAAGGTTAAGTAACTTCTTGGAGCTATAACAGCAGATAGGGGAGTCAGACTTTGAATGCAAACCATTGCCTTTAAAAGACATTAATCAACGTTGAATGCACACAGTATTAGCAGAGCCAGAGCTGTCATCAGAATGTATATGCAAAAGGTGTGCTTTGCTTATGGATGCTGAAGTTAGCAGGACCATGCCAGAGCCTCTAGTATCAAAGCTCATAAAAAAAACTGTCCCACCTATGCCTTGTCAGTGCTGCCTTCAAACGGGCATGACTCCACAATCTATGAAGCCTAGGAATAGTGGCTAGCACCTGATCACCTGATGCTATCCAATGTCTTAGAATTCTGATTACATTTTATTTATTTATTTATTTATTTATTTGTTGTGTGTATGTGTGGGCACACACATGCTGGGGCACAGGTGTAGAGGTCAGAAGAAAGCCTATAGGATTCCATTTTCCCTTCTACCATGTGTGTCCCAAGGATCTAACTCAAATCCTTAAGCTAGGTGACGAGCACCTTACGTGCTGACCTATCTTGCTAGCTCCAACTGTTCCCTGTTTAAACACAGTACAAATACTAATTTAATGTCTGTAAGATGAGGCACTATCTCTGTCGCCTTCATTTTACATGGAAATAGAGTTCCAAAGAGGAAGAAGTTATTTGTCCAAGTTTACACTGCTACTAAGAGGTCAAGGTCTGATTCTGAGCAGACTTCCCAGTTTACTCTTCGTTCGTAACCTAGCTCAGGCACACTGTGACAATGCCCAGGAGCAGGAGTTAAAACTGCAAAGGGAAAGGTCAGAGGTGAATGTTATTATTGAACCCACTTTAGAGATCTGAAGGATGAGTCTAGGCAGTACAAAGTCGCTTAATTATAAAGCCATCCAGCTGACAATTACCAAGTCAAGGTGAGAATATGGCTCTATCAGACCCTAAAGCATAGACGTTTATGTCTCCTGTGAACATGTTCTACGATACTGGACCTGACAGCACATGCCTGTCATTCCTGCTACTGAGAGACTGAGGCAGGAGGTTAATACATGCTCAAAGCTAGCCTTGAGTTTAAGGTCAGACTAAGCAACTGAGACCCTGCAAAGGCTGGGGTGTAGCTACACAATAAACACTTCCTTAACACGTGTGAGGCCTAAGGTCAAGCCCTGGAACTGGAAAAGAATTTTTAAGTTCCAGGGTTCTGTCTTCCAGACTTTCAGAATAACTTATGCTTAGGGGGGATTAAAGAAATGGGATCAGGGGCTGGAGAAATGGCTCAGTGGTTAAGAGCACTGATTGCTCTTCCAGAGGTCCTGAGTTCAAATCCCAGCTACCACATGGTGGCTCACAACCATCCATAATGAGGTGCCCTCTTCTGGTGTGTCTGAAGACAGCTACAGTGTACTTATATATAATAAATAAATAAATCTTTAAAAAAAAAAAAAGAAATGTGATCAGACACTGATAGCTGCTCAGACTGAGTCAACTTTCAGAAAGTGTCCAAACAAATCACATGACCAGGTAGTGCCTGCGGGGGGGGGAGGGGTCAAGGTTTCATATAGCATCTCCCTGGGTGAGTGTCTCTCTGACACCCCACAGCCTCCAGCCCTCAAGCACCCCGAGATGGGAGCATGGTGTGCCTCTCTCATCCCTGGCTGAAGGTATGATGCTCCTCAAGGTGGAACTGGCTTATTTAGGGAACTAAAAATTCTTGGATGATCTAGCTCCAGGCACAAATGGATCCAGAGGCAAGATCAGAAGAGTGTTCCCCCTTCACCCAGTTTCTTCCATGCTTCACTCTCTTCACAGATCCCTGGTACTTCCTAGAGTTTAGTGGTACCAAGACAGGACAACTTATTCTAACCGTGCCCATGGGAGCTCTGAGACTGAGTCCTGCTATCCTGGCTTGAATACCCACCTGATACTTAATCACCTTAGTCCGGGCAGGGTGGGGGCAGAGAGATAAACATCAGACTTACCACACTTGGCTCCCACCCTACCCTCGAGTAGGGTAGAAGAAAGAGACAGTCACTTTGAATCACTCTTCTAACAGAGAGCAGCATAGTTAAAGAAGAGGGAAGTTACAACTGGGAAGACCATAGCGACAGGTGTCTTCTAAGAGTCAGTGAGTAGGGTCTACCCTCTCTAGAAGCTAAGACTCTAGCATCATTTAATGTATCACTTCTTGTGGTTGATGGTACCCAATGGCAATGCTATGGTCCATTTTCTACTGCTATAACAAAATATCCCAAACCAGTTAATTTGTAGAGAAATTTATTTGGCTCCTTGTTCTGGAGGCTATAAGGTTTAAGAACATGGGTCTGTGCCTGCTTAGCATCTGCTAAGGACATTGTGCTGCACTAGAACATGGAGGAGACATCACTTGGTAAGACAAGCCAGCGTGTTCCTCATATAAAGCAGTTGATGCTATCATGGAGACCCATTGTCCTACCCTTATCTAACCCTATCCTCTCTCTCTCTCCAAGTCCCCATCTCTGAACATCATTAACCTATGGATTTGAGGATTCAGATTCTAGCAATGGAGCCTGTAGATGATACACTCAGCCCAGCAGGCAGTACATTTTTTACTGGCCCGTGAGGTGGGGATTTCCCTTCCAGGAAGAACACACCCACATTGTCTGGGATTCTATCCATCCCCCTTTCTAGGCACCATGGTTAGAACAGGACTGGCCAACTGAAGGCTTCAAGAGTAAAGCTGTATAGTCTAAGTTATTTTCTGGCCACAGTGACTGTTGTGAGATGATCATGTGGTTCAGTCATCGCCAGAGTCGTCAGGCCCAAGGCACTGAAGAGTACATTTTAAAATATACTGAAGGGCCTGAGGAGATGGCTCAGTGGGTAACATGTTTGCCAAACAAGCACAAGGACCTGAGTTCATGTCACCAGCACTCAAACAAAAAAAGATGGGCTGTACATACACATTTGTAACCCCAACACTCCAGGAGGAGACCACAGAGACAGGTGGATCCCAATAGCTAGCTGGCGAGTCAATCAAACTGAAATGGAGTAGCAAACCTGCCCCAAAATACAAAGTGGGAAAGTGACTAACAGAAAATGACCAGCGTCAATAGCTACCTTCCGTGTGTCACTTCATGGTCACACATACACATGCACATAGATGTACACACATGCACACAGCTTATACACATATGCACAAATCTATGCAAATGTACATACCATGTACACAATACATGTGTGTGTGTGTACATTGTAAAAGAAAAAGCTTAAAGTGTTGGAAAAGAAAACGTTCTCCTTCCTTTCTGACTGGAAGATACCAAAGCCATGCTGCCAGCATGGATGGGCCTGAAAATGGTACAAAACTGAGGAAAACAGAGCCGAGAGAAGCAGCCCTGCATCCAAACATGCCTCGATTTTCAGCTATTTGAACCAATTAATTGGTGTCCCCAACCTTGGTATTAAACCCATCTGAAGAGCATTTTCTGTCATTCGCAACTGAACAAATACCTAGCTGACACTGGGCATCCACAAAACAGCTCCGTCTTTGCAAGCCATGGCATTTTGGGTAAAACCAGTCAGCCCCCACTTTGTTACCTTCCCTATGGACTAGAGAAGTCTCCCTTGGAGGGTTTCATAGAGAACAGCAAGAGGACAGTTAACCAATTCTGCACTGTAAGTTTTATCTGCATCATGAGAACAGGAGAGGCACGAAGCAAGGTGGACGCAGATCCAACCTGAGTGTTGAAGCCAAGAAGATCTTTGATGTGCATGACGAAAGTAACCCAGACACAGATGACAGGGAGTGCTGGGGGCTGCTGCTGAGCCGGTATCCAATTCAAACTTTCAAAAACAGGCTCCCTGTGAGTACAGACAAAATAAGCATGGAATGTTCACAGGATTAGAGTTCCAGGGAGAGGAAGCTCCAGGGTAGCCTCCCCCCTTTCCATCTCACCTAGCCATCCTCCCCTCCCAAAGCAGGAGAATTGGAGGGCCTCTGAGTCCATGGCTCTCCTTCAGTCTCCAAGCTGAACATGACCACTCTTTATTTTTAATCTTTCCTTCCCCTCATCTATGCCTTCATGCAGCTTTTCTGAGGAGAGAGTGTTTGCGCCCACACTGGTAAATCTGAGTGTCTGGCCACGCGCCGGCTGCGATGGGGCTGTTGCCATGCCCACCCACCCCAGCAGCCTGGAAGGCAGCCTTTGGAGGGGCTCAGCAGAAAGCTCCCTGCACTCTGAGGAGCTTGGAAGGCAAGTGTCCCAGGTGGCTCAAGTGAGAGCAATGTGCTTTTGGTGGGCACTCATTCTTTCCCGCTAAAGATGTCTTCATTGTTCTTGAGAGACTGTATCAACAATGAGGCTGAGAGAGGAGCTTCCATCTCTTATCACTGGCCTTGGCGTAGTCCCCACATGCTGGCACTCCTCATGCAACCCCTGCTTCACACAGAAGGAAAGGTTGTGAGGTCAAAACTAGTCACAATGACAGCTAAGTGTTTTAGAATTGTGACAAAAATAACCTCACACGAGCAGTTCACAGGAATGAAGACATATCTTGGCTCCCAGCTTCAGACAGCTTAGTCCAGAGTGACTTGGTTCCAGGCACTTAGAAAGAGTATCATGGTGGTAAACACAAGTAACAGAGGATGCCCTCGCCTCATGGTGAGTGAGAGGACATCTTCTACCTCATAGAGAGAGCATGGAGGGGGAGAAGGGGGAGGGGAGGGGGAGAGAGGAGAGAGGGATAGAGGGATAGAGGGAGAGAGGGAGAGAGAGAGACAGAGAGAGAGAGAGAGAGAGAGAGAGAGAGAGAGAGAGAGAGAGAGCTCAGATGAGATCCTGGGCTCAAGAACAAGTTCCCAGTGACCAACTTTGCTCAGATACAGTCATTACCTCCTGAAGTTTCCAGAACCTTCCAAGACAGCATAATCAACTCAATCCAGCCCTTTTTGGGGGACATTTCTTATTTAAATTATGACATAAGACTAATAGATGGCAGAGTCAGTGTGAACCTAGCTCAATCCAAGTCCATTTAATCACACACTGCAATGCTTACCAGGAGACAGAACATAGTGATGAGCTAGCATAAATGTTCTGAGCCACTCTCATTGAGAGGTGGAGACTTGGACTGGAAATGTGGCTTAGTTAATAGGACATTCTCTTGTATACATGAAAGCCCTGGGTTCAGTCCCTAGCATTGCATAAAACCAAGCATTGTGCTAAACTTCTATAGTCCCAGGACTAGGGAAGTGGAAGCAAGAGAATCAGTAGTTCAAGGTCATCCTTGACTACAGGGTAAATTCAAGGCTAGACTAAACTGCATATAAAGCTTAACTTCATTTCTCCCTGAACAAGGTCAAATGAAAAAAATATATAGGCTTACGTCTGGCTCCGTGCCTTGGAGTACTAAGTCGTAGCGGAGGCATTAGCAGGCTGCGTGGTAAGCACAGGCAAGTGTTTCTTGTGATAATCACCATGAAGATCCCACCCCACAGCCACGCCAGCCACCAGACATATGAATAGGGAACACTTTGAGATGACTTGCCTCCCCCACCATCTAAGTAAAACAGGGTAGAACTCAGAGCAAGAACTATAGTTCATCTTAGTCACTTCCTAGAACCATGAGAAATGACAATCCATGACTGTCCTTCGGACCAGTATGTGTAAATTAGTTCCTGTGACAAATGGCCAAGCCATGTGCTCTGTCACGTGCGTACACACACACACACACACACACACACACACACACAATTAAATTATAAACGAGCTGCTTGGCTTGTATCAGTTGAGTCTAAACTGAGCAGGCTCTTTGGCTACAAAGCTTTGCACTTCATCCCCTCCCTCATCCCCTGACTTTCTGACAGCGCTTTTGTAGAAGTCACAATAGTGTTGACTCATGATAACTCCAGCACATCTGACTCTCTTGGCCTTCATAGGCACCTGCACTAATGCATGCATAGATAGACACACACACACACACACACACACACACACACACACACACACAGGCGCATACACGTAATTTAAAATAAGATAAATACTATAATAACTAAATGAATGCTTCCATGTATTTTAGATACTATACTTAAATTCCATATCATGAGTGGCTTAAACAAAAAAAAAAAATGTATTTCTTCCAAGCAGTTCTGCAGGTTAAAGGTCAGCATACCAGCTAATCTGATACCCCCGTGAGAACCCTCCACCTAGCTTGTAGACATTTATCTTCTCACCATACCTTTACCTGACAAAAAAAGAGAAAGAAGATGCTATCTCTCTTCCTTTTTTGTCTTCTTCTAAAGCCACTGACTTCCTCCCAAAGGCCCCACCTCCACCTGATCACATTGGGGATCAGGTCTGGTACATATAAACTTTGGGGACATAAACACACAGAGCATAGCAGTAAACATTACTGATTATGCTCATCATAGCGATTAAACTAGTGACAACATTCATGGTAATTAAGGAACTTCTTTTCGGTCTGGTGGCTGACTAGGCCTCCCTAAAGAAACAGACTGTGAAGGGTGCAGTTTGAGCTGTGTACCACATGATCCAAGAGATGAATGTGGCAAAAACCTTGAGAAAAAACTGAGAGTTGTAGAAAGGGCTTGGCACTTACGACAAAGAGACAAAAATAGAATGACCAAGGCATGAACACGAGACAGAATGGGTCTGAGACTAGGCAAAAAAGATGAGCCATGAGTAGATTGTGCAGAGCCTTGTTGGCTAGATCAATTTGTTATAGCAACAAATGTAAGAGATAAACAGGTCAAAGTGAGGAAAGTTTTGCTTGGCTCCTGGCTTTGGGCTTTTAGTCCATGGTAGCTACTTCTCTCATTTTGGGGCCTCTGACAGGGTAAGAACATCATGATGGGCAGTGTGTTATAAAGAAAGCTCATTGTGTGGTCACCAGAAAGCAAGGGAACAGTATCTAGTTGTCCCTTATATCACCTTCAAAGGCACACTGCAATGATCAAACTTCCTCTTCCTAGTTTCCACCACTTAAAATTCTACTACCTTTCAGCCATGGTTGACCACTTTCAACACATTCAGTCTATGGAAAACACGAAAGACTGAAACCACGGAAATGGTCAAGTGGAGAGTGTAGTTTTGCCAACAATAGGAAACTGGGTGCCTGCCTGGCATGTATGAAGTCCTGGGCTCCATCCTCAACACTGTATGACTCAGGCATGGTAGCATGTACATGTAATCCCTGCACTCAGGAGGTAGAGGAGGAAAGTTCAGCAGTTAAGGCCGTCCTTAGTTATATAGCAAGTTGGAGGCCACCCTGGGCTCCATGAGATCCTGTCTCAAAAAGAAAAAGCGGGAGGGCTAGTGATGTGGCTCCTAGGAAAAGAAGCTTACTGAAGAAGTGACCTGATTTTGATCCCCACAAGCCATGTACATATGGAAGAAAAGAACCAACTTCACAGAGATGTCCTCTGACCCTACACATGTATGACATGGCACACACACACACACACACACACACACAGAGAGAGAGAGAGAGAGAGAGAGAGAGAGAGAGAGAGAGAGAGAGAGAGAGAGAGAGAGAGACAGGCAGGCAGACAGACAGACAGACAGACAGACCCAGAGAGATACTGTTTTTTAAATCCAGTAATCCTGTGGTCTGGGCATTTCTCACTGCTCTTTGATAGACTGGAAGACTCCACACAGCACTGTGATGGGCCACAGAGCTGACTTGGTTAACTTTTGAACTCAGCTGAGCACAAGACTCTCCGGATGTGTAATTGGAGCTGCTGTGTCTGATCAGAGTAGTATCTGTCCAGGAGCGATCATCTTCCTACTCCACCAGCGCACAATGAACAGTAACAGTGAACAAGAATCAGAATGACAAGGCCCTGGATCAGGGAGAGTGGGAAGGGCTGTGGGAAGGACAGGGCAGCCATCCTGTTCTCCATTCACAAGAAAAGGGAGGAAATTAAATGTCGAGAGCATAGAGCCCAAGCAAAGAGCAGCTCAGCTGGCAAGCCAGAAAATCTTAATGAAGTTGATTTTTTTTTCTAGAAAATAATGACTTGCATTTATTCAAGGCATGATCTAATCTTAAATAAAGCAGCATCATGGCTCAGAAGGCAGGCTGTGCAACTGGATGGGTGTAGACCCAATTCCAGCCACCACCCCTTACACTTCTACCAGTGTGAAGTTAGTGACACTCAGTTTCCATACTTCTAGAATAATCAAACACCCTGTCTAGCTATAAATGTGACGTGAAGTGTGTGAAATGGACATGAATGAAGGATAAAAGGCCAGTGAGTGAATTTAAAATAAAATCAGAAAAACTAAATAGGAAGGTGAGCATCTAAGAATGTCATTTCTTTCTAAATAAATAGATGGGTTTGATAGGACTCTAATAAACGTTGTTGAGCAAATTCTTTTATTTTGTTGTGTTTGTCTTTGCTCTGGTGAGAAGGGAGAGGGGTTGACAAAGCAACTTTCAAATTCAACTAGAAGAACAAACGAGAAAGAGCCAAGAGCAACTGAAACTGAAACTGAAAACATAATTCAGAGGACGTTGACTAAAGATGTTAAAATGGTCTATAACGTTTCAAAGATTAAAATAGCACAGAACATAAATGTTACAGCATAGATTAATATGATTTATGTCACAATAATCGTAACATAGTTGACAGAATAGGATAGAAAGCTTCAAGACAATCTTTCAGGTACCTGGCTTTATTTGATAATAAAAGTGACAATACAAGTCTTGGAGGAAGAAGAAATATTCAATAAATGACCCTGAGATGATTGATTAATATTGGAGGGAATAAATAAAACAAAATTAAATCCTCATCTCATGGTGTACATCAATGTCGATTCCAGATTGATTAAAGAGTATAAAGTAATTTAAAAGTTAATTAAAAGTAATAAACAATCTTGACAAAGTTCTGGCAACTTATCACTTTATTCCTGAAATCTAACATCCAACTACCCATTCCCTTATTTTAAATATGTACTTAGGGACACTGGAGATGGCTCAGTGGTTAAAGTAGCAGCACAAACATGAGGACCCAAGTTCAAATCCCCCCCCCTCAATCCTTGTAAATTCAGATGGATGTGGAGGCCCACCTCTAATTTCAACCTGGAAAGGCAGAGACAGGGCCCTCAGAGCAAGCTGGCTGGTGAGACTAGCCATATAGATGAATTCTGGGTTTGATTGAGGGACTTGCCTTAATGAATAAGGCAGCCAAACACCAGCAAACCAAAAGGAAGCCATGCCACAATCCTGTAAGTTCTCCTGAAGATGCAGAAAGTGCAGAATGCCATCTATATGAGCACATTAATGATAAACTCACCAATAATGTATCAGTGTCACAGTAAGGGAATAAATCAAAGCATGTCCCCTAGGTGTCATTTAACCAAGCCCAAGCCCAGATCTGAATGCATTACACTCTTCCTATGCCTTCTGTTCTCCCAACAAGAGCTCGCCTACCCTGTCTGCTGTATGACTCTGAATCTGTGCTTGCCTGAAGGCTGTCTTGTGAAATCTGTCCCTGTGTTTTAGTCGGTGTGTCAGTCCCTAACAAAGTGCTTAGCTCTATATTTATTGAATAGCACAGACATCATCACATGTTGAAGGAATAAAGGCTATTTTATAGAAATCTTGAACAGAGTTTTATAAGGGATTAAGTCACTGACTCCAACTGACCTAGATAACAGCATTACAAACCTCATATCAAGCAGTACCTGTATGTTGCATTCAACACTTACAGAGCATATTCATTTTATAAGATTGCTTTCAGCCTATACTTGATGTTTTCAGCATGCAATTATCATAAGACATGCATTGCTCCCTGGGGCAGGGCCATGAAAGAGTACATAATTTAAGATTACAGATAGGTATTAGCTTAGGTTGTATAAGTTGATCACATGGGAAACCCAAGCCAAGAAAGGTTGGCTGTTACATTGTTCTCTTTGTTTGTTTGTTTTGTTTTGTTTTTGAGATGGAGTCTCTATATGCCCATAACTGTCCTGGAACTAACCATGTAGACCAGGCAGTCCTTGAACTCACAGAGATCCTCCAGCCTTTGCCTTCTGAGTCCTGGGCTTAAAGGTGCTTGCCATTACACCTTGTATTACATTGTTCCTTAAAGGCAGGTTAAACTGATAGGCTGAATGCACAGTAAGATAGCAGGCTTATGCCTGAAGTAACCTTGAGTTGTATTATTAACGTGGCTGAAAGGTCCAGCAAAAACTTCCAGTCTCCTAGAAGGTAAGATACTTTTATCATCATGTGCTGCCATAGCAGAACTGGGGGGTGCAGAACTCTCCACCATGATCCAGAGTCACTCCCAAAGGTCCTTATTAGAAGATATCATTCCCCAGTCAGTCCATCCAGGTGAGTCATTTTGATCAATAACTAAGTTCATATCGTGTCAAACTGAGAATCATAAAATATTTTGTCTTTTGTGTCAGGCTGAACATTTCTAGATAATGGTAAAGAAATGGCAAACTAGTGTGAACAATCATTCATTCACTAGGCCTTCCAGTCAATAAATACTTATCCATTACCCAACTTGTGGCAGGTGCTATTATAAAGTATGAAGCAAGAGCAGCCAATCAAACAGAAAACCCAGCCAAGCCTTATCGCACAGGCCTGCAATCCCAGCTACAGGAGAGGTTGAGGTGGAAGTTCAAGGCACTTGGAGCCCAATCTGGAAAACATACCATACTACAAAATGAGTTCAAGCCCTGCTCAGATTAAAAACTGAGTTCAGGCCAGCCTGGGGATTTAGTAAGACCTTGTAGGTAAGGTGGTAAAAGACCTGGCTGTCAAGGTCTAATTCCATCTTGGGGATCTGCACGGTGCAAGGAGAGAACCAATTCATGAAAGTCTTCTGACCTCCACACATGAGCTGTGGCAAGTATGTTTTCCCCAAAGCAGCCCATGCACACACAAAATAAGTAAATAAATATGAGAGAAAATATGAAGTAAAGTGAGAACTTGGGACAGAGCAGTGGAAGAGAGCTTGCCTAGCTTGTGCAAGGCTCCAAGTTCAAACCACAGTACCACAGAACAGAACAGTTTGAGTATTCTCTGCCCTTCTACAACTGCATGCTTTGGAGACCACATGATAAACAGTGGGAGGAGCACAGGGTCTTCTGTCCATTTCAGTGTTGAGAGCCTTACCTCCTTTATAATTAGGGCTCAATTGTAGGCACTTGGAGCCCAATCTGGAAAACACTGCACTATAGAATAATCCAGCATTGATGGCCAGGGTTGGGTTGGGAAACCACAAGAGGGGCAAGTCCATGATTTGTACAGCAGCAATGGGCACAAGAAATTTTTTGTTATGACTAAACATACTTAAAGTTCAATTGAGGTACCTAAGCTTGAAGCTCACATTTAATTCAAAGCCGTTCATTCTTTTATAGTTTGAGTGTGAGGTTTCCTCATACATCCTCTCCTTACCCACGTTCCTCTCCCTAGTACCCCACCCTCTCTGGCCCATTCCCTTACTTTCCCCAAATAGCCCGATTTGCTTTCATGATACATATATCCAACTCCTCTCCCAACTAAAGATCTCTTCTTCCCTTTTCAGCACCCCTTTCTAATTTCATGTCTGATGGACTGGTTGTTGTTCCCCCCCCTCCCTCCCTCCCTCCCTCCCTTCCTTTCTTCCTTCCCTTTGAGACAGGGTCTTGGACGCACCCACATAGGCCCTGAACTCTTCCTGCCTCCAAAGTGCCTGCTTTGCAGACGAATGCTACCACACTTGGCTCCCTGCCTGTAACTCAGGAGTGAGGCTTTGGTTAACATTCTAGGCCATCAGGAGTAAGTCCCAAATGGACCCTATTTCACTGATCAGCAGGGGTTTCTGAGGTGGCTTTAGGCCTCATAGTTATCTCCTGAGGTCTTTATCTCTTCTCTAAACACCCCTTGAGTCTCTAGCTGCTCCCTGGGTCTCTACATTTTCCTGGCGTTTGTGTCTCAAGGAAAGTAAGCCCATAATGTCAGCCATTTGTTATTCCAAAGGTGGCAGATTAGAACAGATCTCATTAAGAGAGCCAGCCTCTTTGGCATCATCATCTTATTTATAGTGCAGCTGACATCTATTGAGCACTTGATACATGCAGGGTGCTGTGCCTCATGTATTATCATATGTAATCTGCATTCTGCAGTAACGAAGGTCCTATTAGCTGAAGCGACAGGTCTTAATATGATCCTGGTTTTATTTGGGCAGGGGGAAGGACATAGAAGGTTAATTTTCTTTTTCAAGGTCATACAAGAGATGCACTTCTCCAAACCTGATCATCTACCTTTACTGACTACTGCCTGTGGTGCATGAAGTGCGGCATTTGATTCCACAGATGCAAGCTTTTATCTCCAGATCTGCTCTGGACTACTGCCGAACAAAGATTCTCTCCCCTAGTTCTCCCACTGACATTATTTGAGGTTCTTTATTCTACGTCCAGTTCCCTGGAGTCAGATTTTGGATGAAGGCAAATTCTATTCTCCTGTCTCCCATGTCATTTCAACCTAGAAGACAGGAAGGACAGTAGTTTTCATGGGGAGTCTTGGAGCTGAAGGATTCTGCTATATCATTAATTACCCTCTACTCTAATTTCTGCCCTAGGGAGTCTTACCAAAGCACCACTGTACAACCAGAAAACCACTAGTCTGACCAGATCATCCCCCCAATTAAGCCCATAGAGTGTTCCCTTCACCCCCCAGGAAATGTATACACTTTAGTGTCCTAAACACCAATACTTGTAGCCTGAATTAATGATACAGCTCCTTAAAGTGGCTCCTGGCCTCCACTCCTGCATCTTCATTACCCACTCCACGACTACAATAAAATCTCCCAATGGCATCATTCAAGTCTCTCCCCCTACAACTTAGCTATTCATCTTTACATTTGGGAGGAGTAAGGCTCACAGAGAAATAACTGCTACACTTGTCTCCGCTGCCTTGCTAGGACTACATAGTCTGGCTCTAGTTCACTTTCTGACCTCATCTTCCATTTATCTCCCTGTTCATGAAAACACCCACAAAGCTATTCTCTCTGACCACTGTAAGCCATGTGCACAGCTTTTGTGCTGGACACAGTCCCCGGTGCCTCTTAGGCTCCTCCTCCTCCAGCCCAGGCCTTTTTTTTTTTTTTTTCAGACAGAGGTCACCTTCTCATAATGCCCTCCCTAACTGATCATGTTGCCTGAAGTGATCCTTTCACTGCCAACACTGGTCATGTTACCCAAATTCATTTACTTCAAGATGTATATGACTACTGCAGGCTACTGTTTGAATCCTAAATGGCCCCAACAGCCATGGTAAAGACTTCTAGGGTAGAGCTACGGAGAGATCATGAAGCCTTTGGTAGGTGGGACATGGTGGGAGGTCCCTGGGTGATGCAGGCACATCTCTGAAAAGGATGTGCTTCCACCCTCCATCTACTTCTCTATCTTTTTTCCTTGGTATTTCTTCTGGTGCATGAGGGTGAAGGGTTTTATTCATCTCAACCACAGCAAACTGCTTCATCACAGCCTCAGAGCAACAGGGCCAACTGACTGTGAACTGTAACCTCCAGACATGTGACCCAAAAGAAGCCTTTTTTTCTTTATATGTTTATTAGCTCCAGTATTTTGTGATAGTAACAGAGAGTCTAGCATACTGTATCTCGTTGTTTGGTTGGTTGGTTGGTTGGTTAGTTGGTTGGATGGTTAGTTACATATTCCTTGGCCAATTTCTCTCTCCTAACATATAAGTTCACTAAAGGATGGGGAATCCATTTGTCTAGCTCACTGCTACAGCCTTAACACCTCTAGAAGGACTTGGTGAATAAGTGTACTCTATTTTTTTAAAGATTTATTTTTAATTATATGTCTGGGTGTGGTCCTGTGTAAGGGGTGTGTGCATGTGAGTACAGTTATTCATGGAGTGAGAAGAGTGTGTAGGATCACCTGGAGTTGGAGTTACAAGTTGTGAGACTCCCAACTGGTGTGCTGAGGACCAAACACGCCTCACTGGTAAGGGCAGTATGGGTTCTTAACCACACAACCGCCTCTCCAGCCCCGTTAAGTATGTTTAATTTGAATGACCTAGCACAGATAAGTGGCCCTCCGTGACTGCAGCATGCTGTGTCTGCTGCCTTTTCCCTGTCATTCTAGCATCCCCACCCTGAGCTTCTTCTAAGAATCACCCTTCAACCTATTATCAGTCTACATGGATTAAGATGAGGCTGATCTTCTCTGTACATCCAGGGATGGAATAGGAGCGCAGGCCTCAAAGCTATTTCCAGCTTACCATGATCATGTTCAGGTGGAAGTGGACCAATGAGAAGCCAGCTCTAAGAATAAGCTGCAGCTGTGGGTGCAGCTCTGTTCCCTCTGGGATTGTCAGTAGGATATAAGCCAGGAGCTCTGGCTTCTTGAGAAGAGTCAGACTGAGCATGGAGCCAACCCAGAGCAAGGTTGGGCTGAGTGGGAGAGAGACAGCCCCCACATTCCTGGGGGTCCTGGAACAGTTATTCCAAGTGTCCTTACCCTTACAGTTTCACAAACACCGACTCCTGAATTTATATGTTCATTTATCCACTTTGAGTTGGCTTTCTGGCACTGTGGGACTAAGCGTGTTTTGACCACTAAATTACCCCCTCTAATTTCATTCCTCCTGATCAGTATACATTAGCAGTTATGTTCGTTTTAGACTTAAAAAATCAGTTAAATCACCTAATGAGTCTGAGTTTTGCTGTATAATAGGAGTATTGAAGACAAATAGCTCTGGCCTATGATGATGACTAATAATATATGGGACACAGCATCATCCCTTTTATTTTCAACTATTGTAAATAGGAGTTTGTGACTACACAGTGAGAGGTTGCTGACAAGTCACCAGGTCCTGGATTCATGATGGCTGAAATGACAAAACAAAGCAATGCCACTCAGCCAAAAGTCAAATGATTCTGAGGAAGCATATATGTACATAACAGAAAACCCACAAAACAACATTTTTCCCACCTTTTTATGTGACAAAAATATATAACACAAAATTTGACATTTAAAAAAGATTTCATTTTCTTTTTGTTGGTTTGTTTTTCAAAACATGGTATCTCTGTATCATTGCCCTGGCTGTCCTGGAACGTGCGCTGTAGACCAGGCTGGCCTTGAACTCACAGAGATTCACCTGCCTCTGCCTCCTGAGTGTTGAGATTACAGCCATGCACCACCACACCGGCTAAGATTTTATTTTTAATTTATGTATATGTGTGATTGCCTGCATGTATGTTTGTGAACTACATGCATCAGTATCCATGGAGTCCAGACAAGAGCATTGGATCCCCTAGAGCCAGAGTTACCAAAGGTTGTGAGCTACTTTGTAGATGATGGGAATTTGTCTTAAGGTTTCTATTCCTGCACAAACATCATGACCAAGAAACAAGTTGGGGAGGAAAGGATTTATTCAACTTACACTTCCACATTACTGTTCATCACCAGAGGAAGTCAGGACTGGAACTCAAGCAGGTCAGGAAGCAGGAGCTGATGCAGAGGCCATGGAGGGATGTTACTTACTGGCTTGCTTCCCCTGGCTTGCTAAATTTGCTTTCTTACAGAATCCAGGACTACCAGCCCTGGGACAGCACCATCCACAATGGTCCCTCCCACCCTTGACCACTAGTTGAGAAAATGCCTTACAGCTGGATCTCATGGGGGCATTTCCTCAAGGGCGGCTCCCTTCTCTGTGATGACTGCAGCTTGGGTCAAGTCGATACACAAAACCAGCCAGCGCACTTTCGAACCAGGGCCCCGTGCCAGAGCGGCCAGTGCTTTCTTAACTTTGGAGCCATCTCTCCAGTCTCAAACTTAACACTTTAGTAATTTAAAGTATATGACTCAAGAGCATTAATCACATTTACAATACAGTACAATCTTTACCACTTTTACTAAACTATTTTTAGTAATCTAGCAAAACTTTTACAGTGGTGGAGAAAAGCTTCCTGTTACCCTTGTTCTTCAGCCCCTATGACCTCAGTCTGTTACACGTTTGCCTGCTTTAGGAGGCTCAAATAAGCAGAGTCTTTTGTGTGAGCATAAATGATGCCGTCAAGGTTTGTTCACATATACAGCATATATAGATGTGCTGAACTTCATACCTCTTCATGGTTGAATAATATTCTTCGGTATGTGTGTGCCACATTGTGGTTATCTATCCATCAGCAGACAAATACACACATTGTTCTCACCCTCTGGTTCTTTCCATACAGCATCTTTTAATTACATTTCATTGATCAGAGTTGTATGACAGGCCCTCTTTTTCTCTTTAAGGGATTACATTTTTTAAAAAAGATCAAATTTGATTTCAACTATAGAATCCAGATCATGACTGGTGTCTTGCTTTTTCTTTCCCTCATGCTCATTGCAGAATGGGGCTTTCATTGTTAGTCTAACTTCCTGCAACATGTTGACCTAATATTTGCTTATTTGCCCATCCTCAAGAGTTCTGTTTCAGTAGAGTGCCTTCTGTAAAGTGACTTCAATTGCCCTTGAGGGCATTCCTCTATCAGCTCTCCTTGATTGCATGGGTTGAATTCTCTGCTTCAGACCCTGAAGCAGGGGTTCTGATGCACTTAATTTAAGGAGTAATCTTTAGGGGGAAAAATCCAAGGGGCCATGGGACATGGTATAATAAAGATTAGTAATACTGAAATTGTGGTTTTATGGAGAGCAGCAATAACACCCATGAGAAGTTGGTAGACATTAGCCTTGTTTTTTGGTTTTGTTTTGTTTTGGTTTGCTTTTGTTTTTCGAAACAGGGTTTCTCTGTGTAGCCCTGGCTGTCCTGGAACTCACTCTGTAGACCAGGCTGGCCTTGAACTCAGAAATCTGCCTGCCTCTGCCTCCCAGGTGCTGGGATTAAAGGCGTGTGCCACTACCACCCAGCCCGATATTAGCCTTGTTAAGCATCATCCACTTTACCAGGAATCTATTGTATAATAATACACATATGACACAAATGTAGAGTTATCTGGAAAGAGGAACAGCAACTGAGAAGAATACTTCCATCAAATTGGCCTGTAAGCAAGCCCATATGGGCATTTTCTTGATTAATGATTATTGTGGGAGGGTCCCACACACTATTGGTAGTGCCACCCTTGGGCATGTTTTAGTTAGGGCTACTACTGCTGAGAAGAGACATCAAGACCAAGGCAACATATAAAAAGAAGCATTGAATTGGTGCTTGCTTACCATTTCAGAGGTTTTGCCCATGATCATCATGGAGGGAGCATGGTGGCAGGCAGACAGGTATGTCATTAGAGCAGTAGCCTTGACCACTCATCTGATCTGCAAGCTGTCCACAGAGAGAGGACAAGGCAAGGATTGGTACGGGCTTTTGAGAACTCAAAGCACACTCTAGTGACACACTTCCTCCAATAAGGCCATATCTCCTAATCCTTCCTAAATAGTCTACCAATTAGACTATTTCAAACATATGAGTTTATGGAACCATTCTCTCCCAGAGCACCATAGGGAAGGAAGGGTTCATTTCATCTTTCAGTGTAAGTCCATTCCTCTTGCTCAGCCTGCTTCTTATGCAATCCAAGACCTCCTGCCTAAGGGCAGCACTACCCGTAGTGAGCTGAACTCTCCCACAATTAATCAGGAAAATGCCCCCACAGGCTTATTTATAGGCCAACCTGGCAAGAGTATTCTCAGTAAAGTTCCTCTTTCCAGATAACTGTAGATTTGTGTCAAACTGACAAGATGAAAAAGGAAAAAAGAACAGTTTGTTGTGAGAGAGTCTCATGTGTCCCAGGTTGGCCTCTAACTGGATAGCTGAAGATGACTTTGAACTTCTAATATTTCTTTTTCTACCACCAGACTTCTGGATTACAGGTGTGTAGCATCATGCCTGGAGCATGGAATGTTGGGAATTGAACCTAGGGCTTCTTACATGCTAGGCAAGCACTATACCAACTGAGCTTACATCCCCAGCCCCACTGTAGGTGATTTAATGCACTCTATAGTCTAAAAACCACAGGAGAAGTAGTCAAAGGCAAACAAGGATGTGGTCTTGGTGACACCTAAATCTTAGAGTGATCCATGAATGACTATGGAACAAACACAGTTCCTCCTTCTGGCAAGATGGCTTCACATTCCTGAATTTACTGCCCTCTGGTTGCTGGCTGTCCCTGAGGGACATGCCATTCCTTCAGCAAGGCAGCTTCCATAAGCTAAAAAAGTTGTCCCCAGAGATGCAACTATGGTTTGTGGCTCGGGATGAGGATTATGTAAACATACCAATTTGGTAAAGAGCATCAATCCAACCACATTTGCTACAAGTGTTCTTATTTTCCTAGTTATTCCTGTTCAATCCTTTAGACTGAACTTCCAGGTGATCAAGAACAAGATGCCTGTTGCTTGAGTCAATAGTTCCTGTTGCAGGTGTGAACCTTAACCATTACTTACACAAATAATAGATTAAACAAATGCTTTTTGAGTAGCTACTAAATCCGGGGTACCAGTCTGGGACCAGGAAATGTAGATGTAAACAAGAGGAAGCAACATCCTCATCAGGAAGATGTGGGCAAACAAAATCACACATCTGTGCATCTGAGTGTTTGTATGCTCAGGAATGATAAATGGCTGTGATGAAACACATCCCAGAGTGAGAGGGGAGAGAGCAATATGGGGCGATACTTTAGACAGCACCATTAGGAAAAGATGCTCTGAGACTGGGAGCCCAGCACAAAGTATCTATATTAATTTGTGTAAATTAAAACTTACTTTTTATTATATGTATTTGCCTATGTGTATATGTACACCTGGCACATGCCTATCAACATATGGATGTGGAAATAAGAAGGCAACTTGCAGGATGGTGTTTCCCTCTTCCATGTGAGTCTCAGAGACCAAACTCAGGTCATCAGGCTTGGCAGCAAGTATCTTTACCTGTTGAACCATCCAGCTAGGCAGCACTACACACACTCTGAAATTTTTCAGTAAATAGGATATCGCAGGGAGGAGAAGCTCAGGCATTAGGAATAAAGAGATAGCTCACCCAAACAGTTGTCATTTCTGTGCTGATAAAGCAAGAGGTGGCTGAGAGCAGTGGACAGGTGGCTCGCTACTTCTTGTTTGCATTCAGTTTTTAATTAACTTTAAACATTTACCAAAACACGCTTGCATAAGATTTTAAACCAGGTAGGAGAGAAAGAGCGGAGATGAAAATTCAGCTACCCTAGACCCCTGGTCTTTCTGTCCCAGGGGTACTCAGGCACTCATGTTTGTCTTTTAGCTTACTCCACCTTACCCCCTCTTCTGCTTTAGATATGGTAATTGAATAATGCCAATCTTATCTTTGACATTTAAATATTTACTTACTTACTTATTTGATGGGTATGGATGTTTTGCCTACATGTATGTCTGTGTACCATGTGTGTGCTTGGTGGCCTTAGAGGCCAGGAGAGTGTCAGATTCCCTGGGAGTGGAATTACAGATGGTTGTGAGCTGCCATTTGGGTTTGCTGGGAATTGAACTTTGGAAGAGCAACCAGTGCTCCTAACTGCTGAGCCATCTCTCTAGATCCCATCTTTGCCATTTTTACAAGTTGCTCAAATTCTATGTGTGCTTTCTTGAACCAAAGCTGTGTGCCTCGGCTTCCGTCTGTGGTGTCAGGATACTGCATTCCACCTCCTTTCCCCAGCTCACAGGGCATAGTCTTCTTAGCCAGATTGTATCATAGGATCCCCCTCCCTCTGAGCTCATCTGATTGGGAGCAGTTTAATAACCATAACACATGCTCAACCAGTTGGGCTGTCCGTTCTGGATATCCTAAATTGGAACTGAATCTAGCTCCCTTCTTGAAGATCAATTGGTTATCAACTTGATTGGCTAAAGAAACACCTGGGATGCTCACAGATAACCCATCACTGGTGTATCTGTGAGGTCATTTCCAGAGACATTAACCTAACGGGGACAATCTGCTCTCAGGCAGTCCATAGGCTGAGGGCACTCACCCTCCCTCCTTCCCTCTCTGACTCCTGTCTACCATAGTGTGAGCTGCCCTGATCTAGTATGCTCTCTCTGCATGATGGATTGAGACCTCTGAATCCAGGAGCCAATAAATCACACACCACCACCACCCTGCCAGCTGCTTAGGTCAGGTGTTAATAGCAATGAGAGTACAACACAGAAGATAAAACCTTTTTTTCTAAGAATGTAAAAGGAGGCACAGCTGGAAAACACAGAAGCCATCAAGGATCTCAGTGGCTTTTACTTCAAGCTTCCGATTCTGATTCCAATTCTAATTTCATTTTTGGCTTTTGGTTCCTCAAAACATCCCCCATATTTCTATGCTACATTCCCCATTTTCTCAAGTGAGTTCCAGTGAGTTTCTGGCGCTTGTAGATAAAACGTGCTCACCAATATAGCTTCTCCTGCTCCTTAGAGAATGAGACTTACGTCATTGTCCCGAGTGCAGAGCTGGCTGGCTTATGCATGGTGGGCATTCAAAATATTATGCAATTGAATTAGCTGTTAACAATATTTTCATAAGTGGAACTCTAACAGATGAGGAGAGGCACAAATAAATATACTATGGCTGTTAATGGCAAGCTAAGAGTTCAATGGAAGAAAAAAGTCACAATAAGAGAAAGACTCACAGGTTTAAAGCTGCCGGAATGCCTTCTGAGTCTCCTGCCAGATGAGCAGGATCAGAAAGGATCATTGGCAAACAAGGAGGAAGCCTCTGGCTCCATTTCCTTAAGAGGATGCTTTGAATTGCGATGAAAGAGCCCTCTAGTGGTGAGAATGAGTGATTCTTTCTCGGCCCAGCAGCAGATTTCACACACCCATGTGCACACCTACAGGTCTTACTGAATGAAAGAAGGAGGTCCTTTCCTAGTAAGCCAGGAGAAGCTATTAGAATCTAAGTGATGGTCTCCCTGCCTCTGGCTTTCACTTCAGTCATGCGCTCTGACGTATTCCAGATGCCCCCACATTCAAATTAGCTTTAGCTTTGGACAAAGGTTACCAAGGATGATCTGTATCACCAAGCTACAGCACAAAGCTCTATATTCTTGGGCATGGCAGCCATTTCTCTTCTGCTTTCTGACTATGATTGCCTTCCTTATCCACCTGAGCACTTGACTGCTCTTCTCAGTAGTCTACCTGGATACTTGGTTCTACCAGCCCGACACCTGGTATGTGTGGTTTTCTGTTACAAATCTGAGGGTGTGGATCTGGGGCTGCTGTTGCTTTGCTGTGCATCTGCTGAATGTAGTCATGGAGTGCAGTGTCCCTAAGGCCAAAGCCCTCCCACCATCACTACCTTGCTACAAAGAGCACCTTTCCCACCTCTGCTGGAGTGAGAGAAGAATAAAACAGATCAAGGAATGTCTGTCTGATTGTTATTAATTATTTGATATTTTTTAAACTTCTGAGAGTGAGAAAAAATATCCACCTATCTTATAAAACCCCCGACTTCACCTTCATGTAACTATGTGGCCTTTTAAATTAATAGTTACCAGTCAAGCTGTGTGTGATAACTACGCTTGTAATCCCAGCACTCTAGGCACTGGTATAGGAAGAACAGTTCAAGGCCAGCCTAGGTTTCCTAACAAGTTTGAGACCAGCCTAAACTACAGTAAGACCATTTCAAAAAATAAGAAAGTTAGCAATCAATATTACTTGTATTAACAACAAAAATAATAGTGATCAAGAATATTTATAATCATAACTGAGAAAAAGAATTTCTGTATAAGAAAAAACACATTAAGTCACTTAAAGGAAAGCTTATGTATCTTTCCCCCATCGCCTTCTATGTATCTTGTTAGTTATGGTCGTGGTCCTAAAATTACATTTCGTTATATGTTAAATTGTCAGTATAAATGGTGACATACATATATACAATTCAATGCATATAAACAGACAAGTCCACATTGTACCTGCATATTCACACACACAGATGCATACATTCAGCTGTGTATTTATATAAAGCATGATCACATGACCCCACAAACTGCACTATGCAGGTGTATTCATGTATTCACATATCTACATTATGTCTGCAACAAATTCATAGGCATTCAGAAATCATGACAAAACTGACCATAGCACTTATTTAGACATAAACACAACTATATACAAATAAGCCTATATGTGCACATGTATGTGTATATAACACCAAGAACCAAATGTTCAAATGACATTAACATAAAATTAAAAACATTGAAGTCACAAAAAAGCTGTGAGCCAAGTCTGAATCCTCTTCAGTATATTGCCCCTACTCTGTTACCTGAATAGAAGCCTCATACAGCCAGAAATGACATCCTGGGGAATGGATATGTCTATGATTCCTTTCCATTATATGTTTGTCCAGTTAAATAATACTCAAATATGACAGCTGGGTGTGGGCACATCTCATGGATTGTAGAAGCAGCCCATGCAGCCTAAATTCCAAGCACCCAAATGGGTATTACTACCTGTCACCCTACAAGAAAATAACTGGTCGGATCAATTTGGTGGAATGCCTGAAGTCAACTTAGTGTGTGTCCTTCTCTGTATGCTAGAACATATGGCACCGGGAAGCTGGTCTGTGCTGGTTCTTTTCAGCATTTGCTATTTCTGAGGGAAAGAGCTCACAGGTGTGTGATGACATTTGTGCTTTGGGCAAGCAAGGAACCCAGACCTAATTACACCTGCTTCCTGGTCTGACTTAGAAGATGTTAACAAATGAACAGCACCAGGGCCTTTGGAAAGAAGCTGACGTTTTCAATGCTCTCTCATCCTGAATTCACCGCCCCCTCAAATGTAAAAGTGTGAAAATATTTAAGAAGTGTATTCAGAAATCAAACCCTTACATCCCTTCATCCAAGGTCCCTGATATGTGAACAACAGTTGAGGTACATTTAGTCCCTTCAGCCCTTTAGAGGTATATGTTCATATATGTTTCTGGATCTGATGTAAGCACACTGTCTCCTGTGTAAACCCGAGCTCCGGAGACAGGAGGGTAGACATATTGGTTTGTTTTCTGAGCAACGAAATTAAAACAGATACACACAGACAACATTTTGCCCACCCAAGTGAGCCACCAGTCAGAGTCTCCCATCCCTTTAAAAGAATTAGATCTTTGCCGGCTTCTGTCTCCCAAGTGGGCTCCTGCAGCAAAGAGCAAAGTTGCCTGGCTCATTGGGCTCAGGGATGAGGAGGAGGGTTGATTAGAGAATGCTGCGTGGGGTGGGCTCTGAGATAACATGCGCGCGCCAGAGTGTGCTGTGGGCCCTTGTCCTTAACCCTTCCCTCTGAGGAGCTGGATCCGCCGTGCTGCAGTGCCCTGGAGCTCTGATGCTGACTGCCCTGGGCTTCAGAAACTTTGCCCGGTTGTGGGCTTGAGTACGCAGAGCTGAGCTGGCTGGCTGGCTCTAGGAACTCACTAGGAGAGTGTTAGGGGAGGGACCCTTCAGCACCCCGGGTTCCTTGCCTAGGAGCTCCATCAGGAACGGTGCAGCGGCAAAGCTGAGCTGTCCCTTCAGCACTACGGACCTCCAGCAACCAGACATTGAGAAGTGGGAGGCTGGGCAACGGGAGGGGAGCTGTCCGTTCAGCACCACGGACCTCAGCCCTCCGACGCAAGTGGCCGGCCCCCGCCCCAGGACTCTCCTTTTTTCTCCAGTTTGCGCGGGGGTGTGGAGAGCAGGCGGAGAGCTTTCCTGGGAGGCTGGGGAAGCAGTGAACACTCTTCTCAGCGACTCGCCTCCCAGCAGAGCTATTTTTTGCTATCCGCCCTCACCCCCAGTACACGCGCTCGCACACACACACGCACGCGCGCACACACACACACAAACACACACACTCACATACACACGCACACACACACACATACACACGTACACACACACTCACATACACACACACACACACACACACACACACACACACACGCTCACACACCAGACCTCTCTGGGTTTCTTTTGCCTTGAGTCTCTCCCGGGGCTGTGAGAAACCAGGCGCATCTCAAACCAAGCTGGCAGCTCCAAGCTCCGAAGCCATGCCCTGCACAAACGCTAGTCCTCACCAAGCTCCTGAGGAATGAAAGCAACCCAGGAATCCTCTGACCGCGGCAGTGATGTGGACCAACCCCCTGGAGCCCGCACCCTCCCGAGGGCCATAGAGGACTCGGGGAACTGGAGAGAGCTCAAGACAGGAAATCCCAGCTTTCCCAAAGTCCCCGTGGATGCTGACAAAAGGAGATTTGGATTTTTGGAAGAGGCCGTCCTAGGTTAGCCAGCGGCAGAGTGATTCTCCCGTCTGTCCCTGAATCTACCCCTCCAACCCCCAGCCGTTCAGAGTACCATGAAGAATTATGAGGATGTGTGACAGAGGTATCCAGATGTTGATCACCACCGTAGGAGCCTTCGCAGCTTTTAGTTTAATGACCATTGCAGTGGGCACGGACTACTGGCTATATTCCAGAGGTGTGTGCAGGACTAAATCTACAAGTGACAATGAAACCAGCAGGAAGAACGAAGAAGTAATGACCCACTCCGGGTTGTGGAGGACCTGCTGCTTGGAAGGTACTTACAAATTCCTCTCACTGGCTCTGAATGATCTGCTTCAAATGTCCTGACGTGTGCTAGGGGGGGGGGGGGGGGATAGAGGCAATAAAGGGGAAGAAAAATAGTTAAAATTGTTGTTGGAAATGTGTGTCCAGACTGTGCTTCCACTGAGGCTGGTGCTGTGTGGATGGAAGGGCTGGGTCTTGTTGATTGGTTTTGGTCTAAGCTAAATGTGATGTGATTTTGTAACGTTCTTAAGCACCTTCTGCAGTTGAGAAAGCTTCCAGTCCCGAATCTCTAGGCATGTTGTGCACTGCTTGGATCTCGGTGGACAGAAGGGGACTTTGGATTTGTTTCATTGCATTTTGGTGAATGGGGATTATTAAGGAACACAGGAAGGTGCTGAGGTGCTGATCTAACCTGGGGCACTCTGATCTAGGTTTTTAATCTTTTAATCAATAAAAGCTTACCAGCTTCTTCTGAATTTGGTCCAACTAGACATTGTCATGAACTCCCTTTGTTAACTTATACTAGGGAACAATATGCAAACCCCCACACCTAAAGAAAATGTCTTTATGAATAAGTGCTTCATTATTTAGGCTCAAAATAAAACTGAATTCTTGGTGTTTGCTATCCACCTGACTTCATTCATAAATCACGCCCATCACCAGCAAATGTATTTCCTTGACATTTAGACGAGACTGATTCTAAGAATTGCATCCCATTGCTTCTAATTTTAAAAATTAGAGGATTTGTTCTAAATTATAATGAGGTGGGCAGGCCATTTTTAGAATGTGGAGCTCTTAGGTAGCCTATGTTACTACTAAACTTGCTTCACCACTTGAAAAGTGACTGTCAGTTTCAGTGAACAATACCTGGGTATCACAAGGAGTGAAAAATTAACGAAGAAAATCAAAGCTTTGTGAACCTGTTACCTAAGGGAGCCACTAAATTAAAGGGCCACTAAGAAGGGATTTTATTTGGCTGCTTGGTTGATTTTTGCTATTTCTCTGGCTTCCAGGAAGTCAGTGAAGTTTATCACAGCGATAGGAAAATACAGGATTCCTCCCCTCCCCTCAGTTCCCTTGGTTCCTCCCCCTGCATTCCCTGTGACATTTCTCAGGGTTTCTTGGGAACTCGCATTTATGTAAATGACTTGGGAAATAATGCTATGACATCACTTGCTAGTATAATATTGCATCATTCTCTGGCCTCCTTCCCACGTCCTGATGCTCTGAACTCTCCTGACTATAGCGCCACTACAGTTGATTCTGTTTCCAACACAGATTTGCAACTGGTGGGAAACCTAGGAGGTGAAGAGCTACTTCATGTGAAGTCAGAAAACACCAAGTAATGCTGCAAATGGCCTCTATACTCTTTGTGAAGATATTTGTCCCTTTTAACTCCCAGTTAACCCAAGAAATGACTGATTTGGAATCAATAGTCTTGAGTTAGGACTACTCAAGCTTACACTGTAGCCAGTATACTGACAAAAATTCTAAAATGTGGTTATTTCTGACCATTTGCAGTTGGGTAGCATGAGATCATTCACCTTGGAGAAGTTCCACCATTCCCTTTGATGAGTTGGCAATTATAAATTGAATCAGTTTTGCAATGCTGTGATTGGTATGTAGGATGATGCCTACATAGGTGGCATTAAAAAAAAATAAGTTCTTCACCAGCCAAAACCATACAGAAGTACATCAGGTTCAGTCATTTATAATCATTCTGCCCCTTGGAAATATTCTGGAAATGTAAAATTAAACACTGATACTGACATTCTTCACCCTGCCTTATTTATTTAAAAGTCTGTCAGGATAAAATCAGGGCCTACATTTTCAGAACCTTTCCTCAAACCCTCAAAAAGAGCATTTCTTCTTCTTTTCAACATGCTGCTCTGTGCCTATGGTTCATGCATGGGACCAAAGCCCCAGCTGAGTGTTCCATAGGGTAACTGAGAAAGGAAATTGGGGAAGAATTAGAGGTACTGAAGATGTGTTCTTGGGCTAGTCAGTTCTTTTGAGAAAACTTGTTGTAGCCTTCCTATAGCTTTTCTCAGTTAAGTCTTATATTTTGAAGCATTTCATTTGGTAAGATACATAAACCATTATGAATCCGAAAAGTTTTTAGCCATCTAGATGGGCCTGGCTGAAATTTGAAGCCAAGATTCTTCTTAATGGGCTGAACACATCAAGTGCTCAAGAAATTTGCAAGAGCCTCTGTTTTCTGCATGGAAAGACCCATACAGCAGACAGCATATATTCTAGGATTTCCATCCTCTGTGAGGAAGAAGATAAATAGCCATCTCTACTTACTAGCTCCTGTCTGTCTCAGAACAGCATCATTCTCATCTTCTTGTTCTTTAAACATCAAAGGACCTATATAAGGAGTACTTTAAATCATTTTTTTCCGTACACATAATTTAGAAGAGTTCTTTTTTCGTACTTTAAGAGCCATGAGACAATGTGACAATTTTGCCCCAAATAAGGAAATACTCAGGAGGGACATGACAGCTGTATGCAAACCTACGAAAGGCTGTCATTTGTAAGAGAGGTTTGAAATGTTCTTTGTGGCCTCAAGGGGGTCGGTGTTTTACCTAAATATAAATAACTAACCAGTGTGGGGTAAGAAGTTTCCAGCAACAATGAGTCCCCTAACAGCATCAGTATTTAAATCTAAATAATAATAATAATAATAATATCAATTGCTCCCAAACTTGGCTAGTCATTGGAATCTCATGAATAGGTTTTTAAAAATAGATTATCAGACTCCACAACTACATTCCAGGCCTCCATAGGTCTGTGGTGCATCCCTGGAATCTAAATTTTCTAAAAGTCCTTCAAGAAATTATGATGTTAGAGCCAACATGTTTGTTTATAATAAATGTTTACAGTGGCCCTGGGGATGAATGTGCATGCTCATGAGGACCACAGCACTCACAAGAGATGTTTGTCATCCTATGACCCAACAGAGTGTCATTTATTCTCAGCCTTTGCTATGTTGTAGTACTGTTTTCAATTTTTTTAACAATTGGGTTTTTTATCTTCAGAGGATCTAAGAGGTGCAGGGACTGTCATTGCCCTCACCTTATAGATTGGGAAACTGAAGCTGGGAAAAGTTCCATAATTTGCCCACGGTCATACACCTCAACTTCGCAGGTCATATGTAGCCTAAGACTTGAAGCTTCTCAGATCATTGCTAGAGAGCCTGAGTTCATGCTCTAGCAGCTGATTTGCTGCTGGTACAAATATTGACTTGTGAGAATGCCCAGACACATGGTTTTTTCCATTCAGAAGTCGCAGATCTGAAAACATTCACCTTATCTGTGCATCGATGGAAGAGATGCAGGAGCCACCAGACAAGAACAAACTCAGAGCAGCAAAAGATGCACTTTGAATGAGAAACCAATCAACCTATGCAGAGACACCCACAGCGAGAAACCAGAGCGAGCGATTGCCTGACTCATTATCTGGAAAGCAGGCAAGGCATTCACAAAGTCCCAACCTGCTGCATGTTTTCAAAGGCAGTGTGTGAATTTGAATGAGAATGTGTTCAGTAGGCATCTCTCTCATTTAAAAAAGTTAAATAAAATAAAGCCCTACATCCAAATAAAGCAATGCATGTCGATGATGGAGGAGCCACTAGCTTAGCAACAAAGAACCCAGGGTGCTAATCACATTTTTGTCCCTAAGAGTCATGTAAACTGTTCATGCTGCTTCTCTCCCTTGGACCTCAGTTTACTCAGTTCTAAGATAAGAACTTTAGATGAGGCTAAGAAACTGTAAGTTCATGTGTCCTAGCCAGACCATGCAAAGTATGAAGAAAACATTTCATACTCTTTTACCTCAGTTATATGGTAGACAACAACAGTACATTTAGGGAGACATGTGATGACCAGACTTTAGTCTCGATATTTATGGTAGTAGATGGTAGTGGGGACTGTACCGAGCTGGAGAGACCATCTAAAGAACAACTGTTATTTGGCTTGAATTGAGTTTGACTCTGGGGAAATGTGTATCAATCTAAAGTTCTTACCTTAGAACTGAGTAAACGGAGGTCCAAGGGAGGAAAGCAGCACAAACAGTAAGTCGGGTAAAGAAGAGCCAAGCATGGGGCAGGGGGGTGGCTCAATGGGTTAAATGCTTGTTACACAAATGTATGGACCAAGGCTGAGATCCCTCCACCATGTGAGTGCTAAGTCATTATGGCAGACTTCTTGTGATCCTGGCAAACACAGATTTCCTGAGCAATCTGGATAATTAGATTGGCTGAATTAGGAAACTCGAGTTTCAGATGAGAGACCCTGACTCAGCATATAGGGTGGAGAGCAACCAAAGAAGACACCCAGCTATAGAGTCTGGTCTCCATGTGTGCACATACATACATTGTGCACACATAAACATACACAGGTACACGCACACATGTAACTATAGGTGCATACATACATATACACCATATGAATAAACATAGAAAAAAGATCAAGGAAAAATCAAGCATTAAAATCATTTGAATTTTAAAATACAAGCAAATAGTTTTAAAACCATTTTAAAACCATGGACTCACCCAAACTACTTACATTATGGCTTAATTTTGTCCATGGGTTGCCAGTTTTGAACCCTAAAAATTACCTAAATGGCCTTTGAAAGCAAATGTCTATTTTCATATTCAGTTCATGAATTACTCTGTATAACTCATTTAAAAGGCTTTGGCTATTAAGAAAAGAAAGCTTACTCAGGATTATAACTTAGGGAACTTCAAATTGAGGAAAGGAAGTTCAATAAACTGCTGTTTCTACTGCAGATGGGTCTGAATGACACCAAACATCTGGCTGAAAACCGAAAAAAAAAATTAGCCAGCCATTAGAAGTTCCCCCATATTTCCAACTCTGCAGATGGCTGAGTTTTTTCAGCCAGATGGGGTTCCAGCTTTATTTATGTGTTCAGAATCTTTCAGGGGAGCTGCAAAGATGCAGCTGAGGAAGAAGACAAAGGAGGGGGATTATTCACTGTGTCCTCTGTGCCAAGGCCTGCGCTAGACGCCTTCAGATACATCAGTGCACACTTTTCCTATCTTATATTGGCTGGCAGGATGCAACCTCTGTAGGTACTGCAGTCTTATACTCTCTATGTCCTTAGAGCTTAGAGACAGCCACTTTTCCTTCATTCTTAGATCTCATATGTCGTCTTATCTAAGCCATGGCACAGGACAAGCTGAAGCTCTTCCCGACTTTCTACTCCTGGCCCTTCTGGTACCCATAAATCCAAGAGCCAAAAGCAAGAAGAAAGTGGGCCAGAGTCATAAGGCAGGATGCAAGCAAGTGACCTCAGCTGTGTCTGTAGGTTGAGTTAGGATTGGGTAGGTGGTAGAGGTCAGAACAGCAACCTAAGCTCCCCACCTCTGCTGAAGCTACCACCCATTTCTGAGACCTCCCAAGACTTCCTCAAATCCATGTGAAGTAAAAAGTAAAGCCTGTTGGATATTTCGGTTACTACAGTACAGAAGTAACTGATCTAGCTGGTAGAAAACTTAATGTTCAGATGCCCAGTCACTTCCACAGTTAGTAAATGGTATCCAGATAGAAAATAGGATACACCTGACCCTACACCTTGAGTTATGCTCCAACCACAGAAACTGTCCATTTTGTAGGCTGGTCTTGTGCTCAACTCATTGATCAACATCTCAGTCCCGTATGTGCCCTCCTTGAACAAAGCCCTCAGGCATCTTCTTCCTACCTCAGTCAGAATTCTGCCTCCTTGTTCTGTGGTTCTAGCACAGACAGTAAATACCTCGGAAATCCCTCTGTTGCTTTCATCCCTTGAAATTGTATGCTCTGGAGTACAAGAAAGACTGCTCACCCAGATTCCAAGACTGGCCAATTATTAGTATTGTGTGTTGAGAAATGCACTCAGATCCAGTAACTGTATGTTTATTTAGTTTAAAAATTGAGAAAATGAACATAAATGTTTATTCAGTAATGGTGCAATTTTTTTCCTGATCAGTAGAAAAAGATAATCCCAAATATAGTGGCTTAAGCTCTCCAGCATGTTGGCCAGTTTTTACATTTAACTTTACAATCTTATTTCAGAATTGTGTTACTGGGGAAAAAAATTACCTCCTCTGTTAAACCAGTTTTATTGATTCCACTGGTTGAGTTGAATTCTTACTGTTGAGTTGAATAAAACTTGACATCTCCTATGTAAGTTAGGAGAATTGGGCTTTTAATAATTTGAAAGTTATACTTTGCAATATGGAAGCACTTCCAAATGAAAACAGTGTTTAAGAGAAGCGTCAAAAAAAATCTGAGGGTTGATTTCTTTTCCTTTGCCCTGGACACCCTAAGAGACACATTGTTCTACTATAGAAATAATCTCATCTTTAGCAATAGCTCCAAGAGTACAGTGCAACAGCCAAGGTCTGGGGTCTTCCCTGGGTCCTATCTTTCAGTGGGTATGGAACCTTTGGGATGGCTGAACCTCTGGTTTTCTCCTTACCAGGTGTATTACTGTGCAAACGCTGTCACCAAAATGATGCCAGACAGAAGCAACCTAAGGGAGGGAAGGCTGATTTTGGAACATGGTTTCAGAGCATTCAATCTGTCAGTCATCGCTTGGCCCTGGGCATTTGGGTAGGACATCGTGGCAGTGAAAACAAATGGCAGAGAATAGTTGTGCACATCATAGCAGACAGGAAACAACGTGGCAGGAACCAGGAACTAGGGATCACTTTCAAAGGCCTTCTCGAGTGAGCAAGTTCTGCCAGCCAGAGGTCTAAACACCAAGGACTCACCAAATGGTGCATCCTGCTGTGGAGCAAACATTCAGAATAAGTTCAGAGGCATTTCAGATTCTAAGTGTGGTACCTTCATGTCAAAAGCAGCAAGCCCTTCTCAACCTCTTCCTTTGCAGTTTCTGTGGTTCTGTCAATAATATATTGGCCATTAGTTCCTGATTCATTCATGTCAGAGAGAGTGAATTTGCTTTAAGATGGCAAGTTAACTTTCTTATGGCAGTGTTCCTCCCTTCCAGTGAGTGTGGTCCCTCAGTTAGTTACCTTGGGCTCCAAGAAGAATCGTTCACAACATACAGGGACATGTAGGGTAAAGAGAGGCTGGTATTTCACTTCTGGATACGTTTTAGGCAGCACAGCTACACATTTGTATATGTGTCGACCTCAGCAAGGAGGTTGAGAGGAAACAACTACATTGAGAGAGCGCATGACAATGGGGCAACCTGTTTGGGATAACAAGGTTCTGTAAGTTGAAGGAAGCTTGGGCATCTTACTAGGGAAAGATGCTCATTTGCTGAAAAGTCCTTGGCCCATCTGCACAATGCTTTGAAGAAGTCACATTACCTGAGTTCTTTTGACTTGAGGTCCAGCAGGGACTGTATGTCAGCCCTCAATCCAATCACCAGTCATGTTCCTTCATGCAGACCTGAATCTATCTACTAGAAGAGACTTTAAAAATAGTTACAAGTGTGCTGGAGAGAAGACTCAGTGGTTAAGAGCACTAGCTGCTCTTCCAGAGGTTCTGAGTTCATTTCCCAGCAACTACATGGTGGCTCACAACCATCTGCAATGGGGTCCAATGCCCTCTTCTGGTGTGTCTAAAGAGAACAACAGTGTACTCACATAGATAAAATAAACAAATCTTTTAAAAAGTAGAAGAATCTAAAAAAATAATAGTTACAAGGTACTGAGTTGGCAATGGAAGTCTCAGCAGCATGGGGCTCAGCTGGTGGTAGGAGCCAAGGTGAGATGGGCAAGCACAGTCCAAAGTTAGTAATTTCACATCAAGGAAGCATGTTACTGGGAAGGAACCCTAAGGCCCTCCAATAGATGCCTGTGCCTTCACAAGAAAGCCAACATGTAGGGTCTTACCACTCAGGCATTAGCTGGATAAGCAGTGACAATGATGAGCTAAGTAGAAGAAGTGTTGGTCTCTTCTCTCTTAGTGCTCTAGACATGGTTCCATTAAGGGCATGGGATTGCTGCCATTGGGAAGCAAGGCTCTACAACCTCCTCAAAATGGGGAGCTACTGGAAGTTAAAAAATCTATGTAGATGAAGGAAAATTTAAGGGTTGACCAGCATTTACCCTCAAATCATGCACATGACCAGCTGTATCTAGAAGCTCTCCACTCCTAGACAGCTCTGCAAGGCAGATTTACCTATGGTCCTATAGCCTGGGTCAACGAAGTGGCCTGCCTCCAAGGAACATGTGCTCCTTCTTCCTGATATTGGTAATTGGGTGGGATGCTGTTGGCAAGCCTGTGGGATCCACATGCTTCCAAGAAAGGAGTAGAAGAATGAACTACGGCAATCCTTGAAGGCAATCACAAGAAAGCAGTACAAACAGCAGCTGACACTGAGCAATCACCTTCCATATGCCAAGTTACTATGATTGTGTCGGGTTGTGTGCTCATTTTCCTAGCCATCCCCTGAATGCTTGTTTATTTATCTGTTTAGCAGCAGACATACAGTATGTGAGCAGTGTTCTACCCAAGCATTTAACAAGTATCACTTGGTTCTCATGACTTCTTCAGAAAACAGGTGTTACAGTTATCCATGTTTCTTGAATCCCAGAGCTGGGATTCAAGTCCTCCCATCTGCTGTCTCTCATTAATTATACGCCAGGTACTTGGATACTTGATATAAGCAAGATCAGCTGATTATCCTAAAAGCCAGTCTACCTATAGCCTTTCTGTGCCTCCATCAAAGAGATGGAGGCTCAACAGAACCCCAGCCCCAAGAGCTGGTAGGGATACAAGGCACAGACCCACCCAAACCACCGCACTGTCTGCCCCCAGTTAAAGGCCAGACCTGGCCAGATGGGTTTCATTCCACCCGCTTCGTCAGGGAAGGCTAATGTCAGCCACTAGCACACAACCATTCAATACCTGCAAGTATCAGGAAAAGTCTTAATACTGGGGGTGTGGATATCAGCAAAGTGCCTGATGTTCAAGCATGAGGACCTGGGTTTGGATCCACAGCATCATGTAAAAAAAGCCATGAATGGCGGTACAACTCAGTAATACCAGTGTTGGGGAGGTAGGCACAGGCAAGTCCTGTAGCTCGCTGGTCAGCTAGTCTTGCTGAATTAGTGAGACCCAAATTCCATGAGAGACCCTGCTTCCAAAAAAAAGGGGTGGGGGAGAAAATGTGATAAAGAAGGATAATTTGACACCAACATCTGGCTACCACACCCACATATCTGTGTGTGAGTGTGCACACACATGAGCATAGACACATGTGCCACATATAAACATAACGTTAACAAGACGCCAATTTTGATTGTAAATCCAGAAAGCAATGCCAAGAAAAAGAAAAGATAAAAACCAACATGGTTTCAATACGATAGTGCTGGGCTATGAAGAAACATCTCTCCACAGATCCAATGCCATTTCCCTTTCAAAGGAAACATGGAGTATTTGGAAGTAAGAAGCACAAGGAGGCTGACTGGATGCAGGGGGCACAAGCTACAAGCTTCCTCCCACTACTTCCACACTGGAGCTTGAGGCTTGCTAAATTGGGGATAATGTTAGATTCATGACTGTCCCCTTTACTTGGGATTAAACTTTGGGTACATCGCTGATTTGAAATCTTTGAGTTTTAAATACAGTGTCAGGCAGAAATCAGCTTTTGGCCAGCTTCTCATGAAGCACTTAGAGGGGTTCGGCCATCTTAGAAAAACACCAGACAGCAGACCAACATACCACCAAACTCTATCCTTATTGATTTGGGGCAAGACTGAGGCAAAAATGGGCAGCTGGGATAAAACAAAGGGTAGGCAAGTCCTAACATCATCATTTTTGCATTTAATTTGAACGTTAGAAGAAACATCAACCAAGAACTCAGGCCACCCATTCCCAGGAACCACCAGCTTAGCCCCAGAGCCCAGTGTATAGTATACACTCACAAAAAATGCATTAAGTTCATTGAAGGGTAGAGGGTGATTTGATTAGCTTAAGCTTCTAGTGTGCCAATGCTAATCCCAACAGTGGCTGAACAGTTTTGTTAGACTGGCTGGCCAGCAAGCTCCAGGATCCTCCTGTCCACTCCACTCCCCACAATCAGTGTTAGGGTTACAGGCACACACCACTGTGTTCCAATTTCATGTGCCACTGGGAGTCTGGACACAGGTCCTCTTGCTTGTGCAGAAAGCACTTTGTCCATTTTGCTATCTCCTCAGCCCTAGATGTTTGATTCTTACATACTTGTGAACTTTTCTCTTAATAATCCATGTTGAACCCTAGCCGTGAGGTCTCACGATCCAGTAGCCCTCAGTCTGAGAGTCATGGCTCTCCTGACTCTGTGACGTCTGTGCCATCGTCCGCTGTCCTCTGTGTTGTCCTGGGATGTAACACAGCTCTCCAACAGTCTCCTCTTCAAGCTCTCTCAGTACTCTGGGTGCAAACTTGGGAAGAAAAAAAAGAAAAGTAAATCCATGCTGTGTGGACATATTGCTTACACACCCAGCAGACACTGTTTCTGTCCCCCCTGCCTGAATCTCTCCGTGTATTGGTTACCTGCACATGTAGGGCTGGCATTCCCACCACTCTGCATTCTGTAGCATATGCTGTTTGGAATCATGCATTTCTGTCCTAGAAATACAATGATACATACTTATTAACTTAAAGTAATATTCCAGAAATCACAGATAGCTGTGGAGGGACCTCCCACTACCTCATCCATTACAAAAACCCTCCTGTCCTTCATGGATGCTAGTTCAGAGGAGTCACTATAGACGTACATTTAAAACAGATCCTCCCGACTCCTTGAGAAGTGTGGGACACAGAACCAAATAGCTGTTTATTAGTGGACAATGTCTTAATATTTGTATTATAACATAGTTCTTACCTCTTTCTTTCCAGAGTGTTGCTTTTTACCAAAGAGGAATCTATTTGTGGTCAAAATGCCCTAAGTCTTTAGCAAAAAGGAAAAAACTATATCAAGAGGTAATGGTGTTAGCCAGAGTTAAAGGTGTGCTGGTGTGCTGTGTGGAGCTGTGATGGCCCCTTCCTGCGCTCTCTCTCTCCCTCTCTCTCCCTCTCTCTCTCTCTCTCTCTCTCTCTCTCTCTCTCTCTCTCTCTCTC
>JADRCD010229898.1:0-15564 GCA_019843815.1 Montemys delectorum | reverse complement strand
TGGGGAGTCACACTAGGCATGGTGGGGAGTCACACTAGGCATGGTGGCATAGGGTTGTAAACCCAGCACTCTAGCAGTCCAGACGTGAGCAGAATGCATCTGAGGTCAACACGAGACCCCGCGTCAAAAAGCCAAAAGAAGAAAAAGAGGAGAAAAGAGAGGATGATTCCAGGATCCTAGGAGACAGACATCTCATTGGTAGGAAGAGCATCTATTACGGTAGTTTTCCTTAAGTCACACCCTAAAGAGAAGCCAGGTGGGAACCCATGGTCACAGTTTGGGTTGGGACAAATTCTGTTAGTAACACTGAGCTCTCCTGATAGAAATCTCAGAGGACCTGGAGCCTGAGTTGTCCCAGGGAATTGACTACAGTCAGGAAGCAGAGAGAGGTGAATGCTGTGCTCATGTCTTGTGTGTCTTTTAAGTTTTGAACATCAAGTCCATAGAAGGACGTCACTGTCAGGGTGGTTCCTCTTTGCTCATGGAAACCTATTTGGATTTAGCCTCACCAATGTGCCCAGAATGTGCCTCTTGTTAATTCTCAACCCAGTCAAGTTGGCAGTGAAGATTAACCATCATGTATTGTATTAAACATGGCCAGGCGAGGTGTGTGTGTGTGTGTGTGTGTGTGTGTGTGTGTGTGTGTGCATGTGTAAGCGTCTGTAGCCGTGCATTTCCATGACTTTTTCTAGAGATCTTTTATCTTTCTGTACTCTACCATGCCCTGTGCTCTCCCACTATAACCCTTCCTTTGAATCCATTGTTCCCTTTGCACTTTTATACACTACATTCTCTCTCCCTTCTGTTGAAAACCCACCCTCCAACAAAGCCCCTACTAGACACCAGAGACTCACAAATAAAACCCCTAATGCCCAGGAACTGGGTATTTCTTTTGGAGTTGTTGGCAAGTGTGGTCCCACAAACTTCAAATAGTTCATGATATTGCTAATGCTCTTGGTTATCCTCCAGAGCATGATGATAAGACCCTATTGTTGGTTGCGCATGGTTGTACATACCTTTATCCCAGCCCTTGGGGGGCGGACCAAATGGATCTCTGTGAATTTGAGGCCTGGTGTACATAGTGAGTTCCAGGTCAGCCAGTGTTACTTAGAAAAGACCCTGTCTTAAAAAAGGCACCACAAACCACAAGAAACTCAAGAAGGAAGACCAAGGTGTGGATACTTTGTTCCTTCTTAGAAGGGGGAACAAAATACCCATAGAAGGAGTTGCAGAGATAAACTATGGAGCAGAGACTGAAGGAAGGACAATCCAGAGACTGCTCTACCTGGGAATCCTTCCCATTTTCAATCATCAAACCCAGACACTATCGTGGATGCCAGCAAGTGCTGGATGACAGGAGCCTGATATAGCTGTCTCCTGAGAGATTCTGACAGTACCTGACTAATACAGAAGTAGAGGCTTACAATCATCCATTGGACTGAGTACAGGGTCCCCAATGCAGGATCTAGAGAAAGGACCCAAGGAGCTGAAGGGTTTACAGCCCCCTTAGGACAAATTAACAATATGAACTAACTAGTACCCCCAATGTTCCCAGGGACTAAACCACCAACCAAAGAGTACACATGGGGGGACTCATGGCTTCAGCAGCATATGTATAGCAGAGGATGGCCTATTTGGTCATCAGTGGGAGGAGAGGCCCTTGGCCCTGTGAAGGTTCTATGCCCTAGTGTAGGGGAATGCCAGGACCAGGAAGTGGGAGGGGGGGTTGGTGAGCAGGGGGAGGGGGGAGGGGAAAGGGTTTTTTTTTCCAGAGGGGAAACTGGAAAAGGGGATATCATTTGAATTGTACATAAAGAAAATATCTAATAATTAAAAAAGGCATCAGATACATGAGTCATAGAACACAGTCAAGAATCAAGCTGGTACTGACTTGAAAACATCATCCTTACTGGATAGCTTTCACAGTGTTGGAAGGTGTTATGCATGGTAGTAGAGAAGAAAAGCAATCATCAGTCTTCCTCAGGTGGTGGAACCTGCAAGCTACAATGACAAGCCTGACAAGACATGCCCAACCAGTTTCTAATTGGATTCAAGTCCCAATCTACAAGATGAAACCCATACACTGTACTCTTATCAGGCCAAAAGCCTGTGTATAGAGTGGCCATGAATCCTTGGGGGAAACCTACTGCTATGACACTGCTAAATGGACATTAAACCAACTCCTACATACTTATTGTCATATACATATGTCAATGCAGCTCTTAGACCTTGTTAGATATGCTATTGTAGGATTGATGCAGAGACCCACAACTGGCCAAGGTGCGGAGAATAAGAGACTGTAGAATGATCAGCCCTAAATGGAACCTAGACACTACACCCTCTTTTCCAGAGGCTCAGGGATCATTGTGGAAGAGAGACAGGAGCAGAATAAAAGCTGAGGCAGTAGATGAGGAGGAGGGAAAGAAGCTTGGGTACACAACAGCACAGCCATGCCCACAAACTCACGTCGGTTGTGTCAGCACACACAAGAGCTTAAACTGGGCCACATTTCATCATGGAGATAGATCAGAGTTAGGCACACAGTCCTAACCCTGTGGCACTACTCACCAGTGCCACTCACCAGTGCTGGGAAAGAGAGACAGTTTTCACTGAGATTTCTCTGAGAGCCCCAGGTAAGTAGACAGTGCTCTTGTGGATGATCCTACATCCAAGAATGTATGGGCAGCACAAATTGGTCTTAATGTGTTAAAATAAAAGACAAAATGTTGGGGTGGATATGGAGGAGGAGTGGATATTTGGGGAGAATTAGGGAGATGTGCATATCATCAAAATGCTCGATCAAGCTTCTCCAAGAACAATTTCTTAAAAAAATTATTTATTATTATATCTAAGTACACTGTAGTTATCTTCAGACACACCAGAAGAGAGCATCAGATCTCATTACAGATGGTTGTGAGCCACCATGTGGTTGCTGGGATTTGAACTCATGACCTTCAGAAGAGCAGTCAGTGCTCTTAACCTGCTGAGCCATCTGGACAGCCCAAACAAATCCTTTTACAAAGTGAATAGGACCGTGAAAGACAAACCTTTTGACTATGGGAAAAGTCAAGTTAGAGCAAGATACTACCCATCAAAGGTTCTTTTTTTTTATTAGATGTTTTCTTTATTTACATTGCATCCATCTAAATTGAGAGAATGCAAATTGATTTGGCGTACCTCTAAACTGATGGTGTGTCCAAAAGTTTAACAGAAGCTACCAAGGACAGTGTCTTAAGTCTCATCTACGAAGAGATGCCACCAGGCTGTGGTGACAGAGCAGATCACACTAGGGCTGGCCACACAGATTAGGCAAGCACTATACACATGGTATGGGATTTTTAGCTTGCAAAATGCAAGAGCAGGTGTGTCGTGCAGGCTTGCATCAAGCTCTCAGAGAGCCAATGAACAGATGTGGGATGGCCTGGTTGGGCTCCCTGTGAAGAAGTCATTGTGCAAAGTAGTGAAGGGGAAGCCTAGGTGTGATTTTCACCCTGGGAGAATTGTGCAATTATTTACAGGATAGTCATGAATGGATATCATGGATTTGGTATATTTCCTTTATTTTATTCTAAAAGGCTTGGTGATGGCCTGGGCAGGGTGGATCCAGGTCTCCAGGGAAGGTGCTGAGTGGACTCAGTGGGATGTGTCAGGTTTCTCTTCAGTCTTTGCTGTGTTACTGGGCAGGGCCGTGTGACATGGCCCTCAGTAACCACCCATGCTCACACACTGCAGGTTCTATTCTGGAGCCTGCTTTGGTTACAGACGAAGGCAGGCTGTGGGCATTCACTGCCCTATTACATAGGCTGTGGTAAGTGGTGATAGGGGCTCAGCCTGCAGCACCAAGGTGAGTAGAGTCTCCTGGGATAGGTGTTCTTTATGGGAGCCTGTTTGTGCAGGTAGAGAGTCTCCCACCTCTGAACTGGGGCTGAAACAGTTTGTGATGGGTAAAGGTTTTGGCCTCCTATGTACCGCTCTATACATTGACACAAGCATCAAGGTGGGACAGTGATGGGAAGACATTGGGCCATAGACCTGGGTTGGGTCTTCACTGGGTTTGCTCATCCAGATAAACCCCTATGTTTTGTTGTCTCTGTAATGACAGAAAGATTAATACTAACTGCACAGCGATGGGATTGTGTGAGGATGACACCTCAAAGTCACCATGCCTTCTCATGGGCCCTGTCTCTCCATAAACTACATTGGGGCAGAAGCAATGCTGACCTTCCCCTGCTCCATCACTGTAGGACAGAAACTGCTGTGCTGAAAGGCATGAGTATGAACCTGGAAGCAGTTCCTATCTGAGAAGGAGCCATGAACAGGGAAGGAAGAGCTCCAGAAAGAAAAAAGAGTTTCTCTGTAGGAAAAAAAACAAGTTTATTACCAGGAAGCATGAGGAAAACAATGGCTGGGCAGATGGGACATCTTCTAGAACATCCTGGTGTGGGAAGTCAGAGATGGCCTGAGCGACTTGCTCCTTGACCTATTCTGGTAAGTTCTACTGGGTGTCAGAGGCTCCCTGAGCAGCAACACCTGAGTGCTACTGGCCTCCAGTTCCCATTGTACTTGACTGGGTGGTTCTTTTTGGAACTCGTAAGGCAGCCACAGGCCATGCCTTTCTTTGTACTTTGATGTGGGTCAAAGGCTTTATGGACACTGCCTGGCTGCTCTTTGTTTCCAATTTCTCTGTTTCTGAATGAAACGCTGTGGTCCTCAGCACTTCTATGTGAACGGCAAGCAATCCATTCCAATCTTTGTTTTAATTTGACCCGGGTTACAGACTTTCTGTTCAACAAGACCTGGCTCCTGTTTGTCTCCAATTCCCCTGTACCAACATGGATGGTCATTCCCCTCGGGAGTGGGAAGCTGGTCAAAGCCCATTCTTCTTATCACTCATTTTAGATGATGCTCACAGGCCCTCTGGCATCAATGTCTGACTGTGGTTTGTCTCCATTCCCCCTGTATGTGAATGGATGGTTGTGCCCCTCGGTGCTGGTGTGATCTTCTATGGTGTGGGTCATACAGACTCTCGGAAGTGTGGGTTGAGGCTCCCAGCTGGAATGTCAGTGACTCTCCTTTTCATCCTTGTACCTTTGATGGGTCCCCTACGGACAAGAACGCTCACAAGGGATTGCAGTCCAGCTACCATACTGTAGATGACTTCGTTTTTTGTTACAACTGCCTGTATTTGCTCAGTAGCCGATGGGTGAACAATCATTTTGTTAAGAATCCCACTGCCTGATGTATTTTGTGTTGAGATTTCCATATTGTACAGCATTCCTTGTGATGTTCTTCAGAGAGCTTTTAGGAGGAGCATCTCCTTTTCCTGGTATATCAGGGAAGACTGACTCCCAGTCTTGGCTGTATCTTTGAGCTGGGAGATTGGGATAGAAGGCCTTATTCTCCCAAGTCTTTCTCTCTGCCTTATGCCTCTAGATCTCATATTACTCGACCTCTCTTCATGGTTATGAAACACTTGTGATCTTTGCTGTAATCTTATCCTTGGTGACTCTAAACTCTTGAGTCTCCACCCTCTGATGTCTCCTTATGAAGATGTCAGCTAAGCCCTGGGGAGTTTTGGGGTTTTGGCATGTATTCTAGAAGCTGAGCAGCAAGTCCTGTGAAGGCAGCCTGACCGTGGCAGGGTGTACTGTTCTGGGGTCATTTGGATGATGTCTCACAGGCCAGGCCTATGGCTGCATCCTTGATCTCAAGTCAATCTTATTATACCCTTGTGTTTTTAGAGCTGAATCCCTGGAGTGCTGTTGAGTAGATGTTTGGAGATGTCCTGGGCTTCTGTTGGCCTCTAAAGACCCAAAGTCCCTGGGACTGATATTGATGGCTTGGCCATTGGGAATCTCACTGGATCCCAGACTTACTTTCCATGAAGGGGGTCGCTCTTCTTTCCTCTACAATGTATTGGTTTGTTTGGCCACTAAAGGTTGGACTCTCTCTTCAGGGCCCACCATTGACACACTCCAGCAGGAATGTCTTGAGGCCATATCTTCAAACCCATTCCATGGTGTATGCTTGGCCATTTTGGGGCTGGTATTTGATTGTAGGCTGCCTCTTCAGGTTCCTCAGATAGCCCTGCTTTGTTGGGGATTCACCTGGAAGCAGAAATGTTGTTGAACATTCAGGTATCTCTGACTTGGATCTAGATGGGCCTTTGAGGATCTGGATGGATGGCTGCAGGTGGAGGGGCTCTTTTTTTGGGTCTCCTGAACCTCTGCAGGTGAGTGTAAAAAACACAGCGCTCTCTTATACTTTCTAACACTCTGGATTTTGGTGATGCAAAATTTCCATAATCATGGCAGCCTTGGAATCACAGATGGGTGAGGAGGGAGATACAACCTGGGGAAGGTTTGAGATTGAACCCCTGGTGGGGTGAGATCGTTTGCCTCAAAGATCTGCAAATGTGGTCTCCTTCTGCGTTTCACAGAAAGCTGTGTGATGTTTGATTCCATCTTCCTTTCAGTCTTTGAGTGAAGGAAGGAATGATCCTCTGGAGAGTTCAAAGTGAACAGGTTGTCTGTCCTCAGTGCAGGGTTCCTGGGTTTCAGCCCCTTCCTAGGGGTGCTGCTTGAAGTACAGGCTCATCTTTGAGAGAGACCAAGACCTTTCTTGATAGTGTATATCACACTTTGCTATGTCCATAATTAAGGACATCTCTGTGGGCACAGACTGCATCATCTGGCTCAACTTGTAGTTTTTGGAGTTGAGGGTGGAGGACTGGGCATGCTGGGATAATTGAGGCCTATTCTTGAAACAATGATCACTGTTTTCTGGAAAATGTCCCTGAAGCTGGGTCAGTTTTCTGGATGGGAAGAATGTGACAGAGGTTCCTTGTTATTCTCCCACCTTAGTTGCCTGTCTTCATTCTGTGGCTCCTGATGGTGCTGGAGCCTCTGACAATGCTCAGGAAGGATGGCGGCTGACCTGATAGCTTTAGTGTGCAGGGTGTCCTTGGGCAAGTTGTCAGCAGGCTGGCCAATGGCTGCTTGAAAAACCTATAGTGTTTTTCTAATTCAGTCTGTGTTGCCAGGGCTGATTGTCAGTTGGTAGGGATGTCTGTGTCAGTCTCTCAGTGGTAGAGCATGCTATTCCACAGGTCCTAATCTGGAAACAAGGAAGTGTTTGGTTTGGTGTAGAACTTGGAAGGTTTTCTAGTTCCTGTGTCACACCTACCAAGGTTGGCATTACAAATTGTTGAGGCAATGGCTGGTCCTAGCAAAGCTATGGCTGTCCTTGAGTCTGGATTAGTCCTTGGATAGGGCCATATGCATCACTAAACCTCATAGTTTTACATCCTGGTGAGGAAGGACTTCTGATGTTCTCGGCAGTAGCCACAACTGACTGTGAATACAGAGGATATGCTCCAGAAAAGTCTACTGCTGTATAGAATCCTCCAAGACCTTGAGGTCTTGGAGGAGAGGAGAGGAGAGGAATCTGGTCCCTTTCCCCATTAGGGCTCCAAAAAGGCTGTGGTGAGGAGCCCAGGAAACGTTGCTTGGTGGGACTGCAAAAGACAGGAGGCAAAAGCATGAGCCCCAAGCAGAGGAAAAGAGGTCCATTAGTCTGTGTAAATATGGTACCTTTAGCTTTATAGTCCCTCCACGATCTCCATATTCCAGATCCATTTATGCCACATCCAACAGGAATGTCTTTCAATCCCACCCTGCATAGCATCTTCAGTGTGAAGATGCCCAGATCCTGAGTTCACATTCTAGTATGAAAATTCCAGAAGACAAAGATTTCTTACAGTTTTATAGGTTGTGATGGAGTCTTAGTCTCTTCCACACTTTTTCTGCCATCTCTAAAACCTGGAGTTAGTTATGTAGGATAAGGACAAGGAATATGGTTACCAACAAAACTTATAAAGATTAGATCAGACTAGGGAAAACCTCTTATCACTTGAGACATGGATGTCTTTACAAAGCAAATAGCCCAAGTGATTCACAGACTGTCTCAGTTACTGATTTGTCTAAAATATGCATGCAAATCAACTTCAAAGGGCTAGCCCAAGTGATCGATCACACAGAGACTGGATAAACAAAGAGATTTGGGCAGTAAATGCTACAGTCAGCTTTTTTTTTCAGACTAACCATCTTTTTCCTTGGGGCCCAAACAACAGACAATACAGAGGCTGGATAAACCAGAGAATTGGTAACAAATGCTACAGGTAGCTTTTTTAGACTAGCCATTTTTCCCTTCGGGCCCAAAACAGGAATTCTTTGCCCTATTACAGCAGGAAAAGAAGACTATCGTCTCAGTTCCTTAAGTTGAAGTGAGTGGTTTTGGTCGCTTGATGTGTTATGGTTGTTATCATTGACAGTAGTAAATTGTTTTATTTGAATTATTGTATCTTAATAGAAATTTAGGGATTTCGTTTAATTAGTGTACTCTATATAGATAGAAGTATAAGGGTTTTTTTCCATAGTGATAGAAATTTAAGGTTGTTTTGTTAGACTATTGTTTGACTACACTGTACATGAGCCATTTATTGAAAATGTGATGGTTCTTACAATTATTTCTACTGTATATAGATTGTTAATGTGAGAGTAAAGGACACTGTCTGGGCTGGTGCCCTGAGCAGACCCTGGGTGCTAACTCCACAGCCAGTCCCACAACATCCAGAAGAGGCTCCTCTCCCAGGTGCTCAAGCATACCCAGGTCCACAGGATCCCAGGATCCCAGGAGCTCGATCACACCAGGATCTCAGGGTCTCAGAGGCAGCTTGGCTTCTAAGGAGCTCTGACACACCCAGGATCTCAGGATCACAGAGACAGCTGGACTCTGAGGAGTTCTGATACAACCAGGATCACAGGAAGGACAGGCTCCAGTCAGATATAGGGAGCAGGGAGCACTACAGATAATCAGATGGTGTGAGGCAAGCAAAAGAACATAAGCAACAGAAACCAAGTTTACTTGGCATCATCAGAATCCAATTCTCCCACCATAGCAAGTCCTGGAAAAGCACCACACTGGAAAAGCAAGATATGGATTTAAAATCACTTCTCATGATGATGATAGAGGATATTAAGAAGGACATAAATAACTCCCTTAAAGAATACAGGAGAACACAGGTAAACAGCTAGAAGCCCTTAAAGAGGAAACACAAAAAGCTCTTAAAGAATGACAGGAAAACACAATCAAACAGGCAAAGGAAGTGAACAAAACCATACAGGATCTAAAAATGTAAATAGAAACGATAAAGAAACCACAAAGGGAGACAACCCTGGAGTTAGAAAACCTAGAAAGAGATCAGGAATCATAGATGTAAACATCACCAACAGAATACAAGAGATAGAAGAGAGAATCTTATGTGCAGAAGATACCATAGAAAATATTGACACAACAGCCAAAGAAAATGCAAAAAGCAAAAAGCTCCTAACCCAGAACATCCAGGAAATCCAGGACACAATGAGAAGACAAAACCTAAGGATAATAGGTATAGAAGAGAGTGAAGATTCCTACTCAAAGGGCCAGCAAATATCTTCAGCAAAATATAGAAGAAAACTTCCCTAACCTAAGGAAAGAGATGCCCATGAACATACAAGAAGCCTACAGAACTCCACAAATATATCGGACCAGAAAAGAAATTCCTCCTGTCAGATAATAATCAAAACACCAAATGCACAAAACAAAGAAAGAATTTTAAAAGCAGTAAGGGAATAAAGTCAAGTAACATATATAGGCAGGCCTATCAGAATTACACCAGACTTCTCACCAGAGACTATGAAAGCTAGAAGATCCCATGTAGATGTCATACAGACCCTACAAGAACACAAATGCCAGCCCAGGCTACTATACCCAGCAAAACTCTCAATTACCATAGATGGAGAAAACAAGATATTCCATAAAAAAACAAAATTTACACAATATCCTTCCACAAATCCAGCCCTACAAAGGATAATAGATGGAAAACACCAACACGAGGAGAAAAGTACACCCTAGAAAAAGCAAGAAACAAACCCAAAGGAAGATAGCCACCCAAACATAATTCCACCTCTAACAACAAAAATAACAGGAAGTAACAATCACTTTTCCTTAATATCTCTTAACATCAATGGACTCAATTCCCCAATAAAAAGACATAGACTAACAGGCTAGATATGTAAACAGGACCCAGGATTTTGCTGCATACAGGAAACAGATACCTCAGTGACAAAGGTACTTTGTCACTCAGAGTGAAACCTCAGAGTAAAAGTTTGGAAAACAACTTTTCCCAAGAAACAAGTTGGAGTAGCCATTTTAATATCAAATAAAATCAACTCTCAATGAAAATTTATCAAAAAAGATAAGGAAGGACACTTCATACTGGTCAAAGGAAAAATCTACCAAAATGAACTCTCAATTCTGAACATCTATGCTCCAAATGCAAGGGTACCCACATTCATAAAAGAAACTTTACTAAAGCTCAAAGCACACATTGCACACCACACAATAATAGTGGGAGATTTCAACACTCCACTCTCAGCTATGGACAGATCATGGGAACAGAAACTAAGCAGAGAAACTAACAGTGAAACTGACAGAAGTTATGAGCCAATGGATCTAACAGATATTTATAGAACATTTCATCATAAAGCAAAACAATATACCTTCTCAGCACCTCATGGTACCTTCTCCAAAACTGACTATATAATTGATCACAAAACAGGCCTCAATAGATACAAGAAGATTGAAATAATCCCATGCACCCCATCAGATCACCATGGACTAAGTAAGGATGGTCTTAAATACCGACAAAAACAATGGAAAGCACAAATACACATGGAAGCTGAACAATGCTCTACTCAATGATAACTTGGTGAAGGGAGAAATAAAGAAAGAAATTGAAGACTTTTTAGAATTTAATAAAAATGAAGACATATCATACCAAAACTTATGGGACACAATGAAAGCAGTGCTAAGAGGAAAACTCATAGCTGAATGCCTCCAAGAAGAAACTGGAGAGAGCTTACACTAGCAGCTTGACAACATACCTGAAAGCTCTAGAACAAAAAGAAGCAAATACACCCAAGGGGAGTAGATGGCAGGAAATAATTAAATTCAGGGCTGAAATCAACCAAATAGAAACAAACAAACAAACGAACAAACAAAAAAACTGTACAAAGAATCAACCAAACCAAGAGCTGGTTCTTTGAGAAAATCAACAAATTAGATAAACCCTTAGCCAGACTAACCAGAGGGCACAGAGACAGTATCTAAATTAATAAAATTGGAAATGAAAAGGGAGACATAACAATGAAATATATCTTAAAATAAATATTCTTTTTTGAATATTAACAGTTGAAAATATTAAAATCATGTTCTACCGAGCGAGAGAGAGAGAGAGAGACAGAGAGACAGAGAAAGAGAGAGACAGAGAGAGAGAGAGAGAGAGAGAGAGAGAGAGAGAGAGAGAGAGAATAAAGGACAAATCTTGTTGTTGTTGTTGTTGTTGTTGTTGTTTTGTATTTTTGACAGGGTTTCTCTGTGTAGCCCTGGCTGTCCTAGAACTCACCAGGCTGGCCTCTGTCTCTGCCTCCCAAGTGCTAGGATTAAAGGCACGCGCCACCACTGCCTGGCAAGAACAATTCTTAAACAGAAAGGGGGATATGAAGTGAAAACTTAAGGGTTCTTTGGAAAGTCAGTTGTGTTGGATGCTTTTTTTTTTTTTTTTTGCTGTGGCAGACATGTGAAGGAATAGTTTGCTGAAGTGGACACAGGTGAAATGATGTTTTGCTGAAGCAAGCATGTGAAAGGACAGGTGAAGGATTCTTCACTACCGACCCACATGTATTGGTTAACCTTACACTGCACAGTTGAGCTCTATTTGTTGATACTCCATGGAGAGAAAGGCACCAAAAATTTTGTGTTGGTGTGCAGTCGCTTCCTATTGGCAGAATGATGTCAGCCGAGACAGACTCACTTGCTGAGGCAAGACATGTGTGAGGGAAGACCTGGAGAGGACATGTAATGTTTGGAGGGAGTGTAAACAGGACTCAAAGGACTGTGAGGAGATTTGGCTTACTTGCATTGCTAATCTCTTTTGGTCTCCCATCTTCGCTGATCTTCCCTTTGTCCAGAGAGGCACAGTTGGGAAATGCTCCTTGCATCCCTGCTGGTCCAAATCCCTTCTGCCCACTTGTACCTATTCAGCTGAGGCCTAGCTGTTCCTGCTAGGTCATGCCCCCACTGGTGCTATCCCCACAGTACTGAACTGGACTGCTGGTGTACCCTTTAGGATGGAGCTGCACCTGCTGACTTGTGAACGGATTTGCTGATTCCCTGATGATGCAGATGATATTTGCTCCCAGGAACTATTTCTAAACAGGTCCACTTCCCTCGTATTCTTTCTTTTCCATTACTTTCTTTTCTGGTGTCTGGTGGGCTAGAAAGGAGGTTAAAGCATTTAAGAGCCATCATTAAAAGCAGCCTTTGAAAAAATTAAAATTACAGGCTACAGATTTTGTTTTTTTTTTTTAGTTAATTTTGTATCTAGCCATTTTGCTGAGGTATTTATCACCTGGAGGAGTTCCCTGGGAAAATTTTTGTGGTCACCTGTGTATACTACCATATCATCAGCAAGTAATGACACTTTGAGTTCTTTCTTTCCAATTTGTGTCTCCTTGGTCTCCTTTAGTTGTCTTATTTCTCTAGTTAGAACTTTAAGTATTATGTTGAATGCATAGGGAGAGAGTGGACAGCCTTGTCTTGTCTTTGATTTTAGTGGAATTGCTTAAGTGTCTCTCTCTCCATTTAATTTGATGCTGGCTATTGGCTTGCTATATATTACCCTCATTATGTTTAGGTACTCACTTTGTATCTTTGATTTCTCCATGACTTTTAACATGAGTGGTGTTGGATTTTGTTGAAGGTTTTTTTTCTGCATCTAATGAGGTGATTCTGTGGGGTATTTTTCCTTTCAGTATTTTTATATGGTGGATTACCATATATTGATGTAATTCCATATATTGAACCATCCCTGCATCCCTGGGAGGACGCTTACATGATCATGGTGGATGGTGTCTTTGATGTGTTCTTAGACCCAGTTTTCAAGTATTTTGTTGAGTATTTTGATGTCAATGTTGATAAATGAGATTGGTCTGAAATTCTCTTTCTTTGTTGAGTCTTTGTGTGGTTTAGGTATCAGGGTGACTGTGGCCTCATAGGATGAGTTTTGCAATGTTTCTTCTGTTTCTATTGTGTCGAGTAGTTTAAGGAGTATTGGTATTAGTTTTTCTTTGAAGGTCTGGTAGAATTCTGTTCGAAAACCTTCTGGCCCTGGGCTTGTTTGAGTGTCAGTATTGCAGGGACTGTGCTCAAGAGAACATTGTTCCTAGTACAGTTCATGGGGTAGTGTCCAGTACAGCAGGATAGCATTGTATGGAGGGTTGGCAACTGTTGTCCAGCCAAGCCCAGTGCATAACAGTGTGTATGTGGTGGCAGAGATCAGGGAGAGGTATGCAGGAGGACCCGATTCCTAGCAGTCTTTGTGGAGTGTGTGTGCGTGTGTGTGTGTGTGTGTGTGTGTGCGTGTGTGTGTGCGTGTTGCTGGTGGGATACCTAATGTGTACCTGGGATGTGGCAGAGGACTACCAGCAGGGGCAAATACCTAAGAGTGAATGTTGGTTGGGGATGGAGGTACAACAGAACCTGATGCCAAGAGGTGTGTAAGAGTTTGCAGAGTCAAGGGAAAGTAAGCCCAGCAAGGCCTGCAAAAACAGATGTGGCTTTGGCATCAGGAGAGGGAGATTTCTTGCAAGTCTGATATCTAACAATGTATGTGGGTTAAGAGGACTACATGGTCTGACACCTAGATATGTGTATGTGGCAATGGCCCCTGTGTGTCCAGTTGGGTATGATGCCTAGTTGTCTATTTGGGGTGACAGAAGAGGTGAATGTGTGTCTAGAAGGCTCTGATATCTAGCATTGTTTGTGAAATGACAGCCTGGTGGGGTTGTCCAGCAAAGCCTGATTTATATAAATTTTGATGAGAAGGCATCATGAAGGAGTCCAGCATGGCTTAAATAATACCCATGCACTTTGGGTGGCAATGGTGTTGGACTATCAACAAGCACAATATGTGTGGTTTGTGAGAGGGGGTAGGTCCGTGGGACCTGGCACATAGTTGTGTATGTACAGCTCCAGAATATTGTGCAAACTGACCTCACTCTTAGATCCTGTGATCCTGGACATCATTGAGTAAGTGTCAGGCAGGGGATGATTTCTAGCAGGGGTGGTGGTGGTGATGGAGTCTGCTGGAGGGACGGATATCCAGCTGGGTCTGTACTAGGGTAGCAGTTTTCTGCACTCAGTCTAGGTTATCTCTGTCCTGAGAAAGGAACTGTGGGAAGAATTCAGAGGTAGGAGGGATTCACCAGCCAGACACGCATGAAGTCAGATGTACTGAGTGAGAGGTAACGGGACAGGTAGCAAATGTGGATTAGAATAAACAGGTCAATTAAGTTGTACACACTAGTTGGGAGGTAGCAAGCTGTCTTTGTCAGGGTTTCTATTCCTGTACAAAACATCATGACCAAAAAGCAAGTTGGGGAGGAAAGGGTTTATTCAGCTTACATTTCTACATTGCTGTTCATCATCAAAGGAAGTCAGGACTGGAACTCAAGCAAGGTCAGGAAGCAGGAACTGATGCAGAAGCCATGGAGGGATGTTCCTTACTGGCTTGCTTCTCCTGACTTGCTCAGCTTGCTTTCTTACAGAAATCAGGACTTCCAGCCCAGGGATGGCACCACCTACACTGGACCGTCCTAACCTTGATCACTAATTGAGAAAATGCCTAACAGCTGGATCTCATGGAGGCATTTCCTTAAGGGGAGGCTCCTTTCTCTGTGATAACTCCAGCTTGTGTCAAGTTGACACATAAAACCAGCCAGTACAATTGACTCCTTGTCATCTTGACACACAAACACACCACTATCAAGCCTCAGTCCTTACTTTCTTATTCATCACCAATATCTAAATAACTTTAAAAGTCCCACAATCTTTACATATTAAAATTTCAATCCCTTTAAAATATCCAATATCTTTTAAAATTCAAAGTCTTTTTATAATTCAAAGTCTTTTAACTGTGGGCTTCACTAAAATACTTTGTTCCTTCAAGAGGGAAAAATATCAGGGCACAGTCACAATCAAAAGCAAAATAAACTTAAACTGTCCAATATCTGGGACCCACTCTTGATCTTATGGGCTCCTCCAAGGGCTTGGGTCACTTCTCCAGCTCTGCCCTTTGTAGCACGCATCTTGTCTTCTAGGCTCCAGCTGCCTATACTCCACTGATGCTGCTGTTCTTGGTGGCCATTGCATAGTACTAGCATCTCCAAAACACTGCTGTCTTCCACTGCAACTAGGCTTCACCAATAGCCTCTCAAAGGCTTTCTTCATGGTGCCAAGCCTCAACTCCTTTGCATGACCCATTCAGTCCTGGGCCATCAATTGCAACTGAGGCTGCACCTTCACCAGTGGCCTTCCATGGCCTCTCACTGTGCTGAGCCTCAGCTGCTCTTCATGACCCCTTGATTACTTCAAAACCAGTACCACCTGGGTGACTCTTACACA
>JADRCD010229897.1:577-12684 GCA_019843815.1 Montemys delectorum | reverse complement strand
TTTTCTGTATTTTGCTGTTTTGCTTTTTTAGTCCAATGCTGTTTGTTTATAGTAAGCAAGTATTTCTTCATATCTTTCCAGAAAAAGTCACAGAACACTCTACAGTATTGCTCTGTAATTGTTCTTTCCTCTAAATCTCTCTCTCTCTCTCTCTCCTTTTTGTTCTACTTCTATTTTAAAGACCTGGGTTGGGATCTTGTTTTTCCATTCTTAGGCGTAAATGGGATTTAAATGTCACATTCAGACATTTATCCTCAGCATGTTGTTTAGACTTTAGTTGAAGGTCTGGTTGGTTACAAACAAAAGAATCAATATAGCAACATGAACACAAAAAGTCTTTAAAATTCCATGTAGCTCAAATTTTATGTTAGCTAAGTAGAGTTGAAATAATATTTCTGAACTTAGTACTCTCATCAGGAAGATAGAAATAGTGCTACGAATATAGATCAAAAGACTATAAAACTCATCAATGTGTCTAAAGACAATGACATTTTTGATAGGATTATCATCATCCTTATTATTTGTCTGTGCTAAGTACAAAGTGCATTATGCATCTAACCTTAGCAATCTTACTTCATTTAAAACTTAGAAACCTTATACTTAACTATTTTCACTAGTTAAGTTAAAAGAACTTCAGATTCAGGATTTAAACTTAAGACTGTCACATGCTAATACTCAATATGGCCTCCTATATATTCATAGTTTTTTGTTCGTTTGTTTGTTTGTTTGTTTGTTTGTTTGTTTTTGGTTTTTGGTTTTTCGAGACAGGGTTTCTCTGTGTAGCCCTGGCTGTCCTGGAACTCACTCTGTAGACCAGGCTGGCCTCCAACTCAGAAGTCTGCCTGCCTCTGCCTCCCAAGTGCTGGGATATATTCATGTTTTAATGAAACAATACCCTGTTAATATACAATGCTTACAAAATTAGATTTTGGGGAAAAATCTGTATGTCCTGTTTTTACTCTGGGTCTCTGAAGATATCTTCACACATTTGTATGCACATGTACATCAAATTAAATGCAGGTTTCATCGAGTCAGGTTTAATTCACATACTGTCTTAGTCAGTGTCCTATATCTGTGAAGAGACACCATGACTATGGCAACTCTCACAAAGGGAGATATTTAATTGGAGCTTGCTTACAGGTCAGAAGTTTATTCTATTGTCATCATTGTGAGAAGCATGAGAGAGGGCAGGCATGCTTGGTATTGGAGAAACAGCTTCAGAGTTCTATATCCAGATCTACATGGAGCAGGAGGGGGTGGATACTGGTTTCAAGTGCTCAAGACAGGCATTTGAAACCAGTATCCACCCCCTCCTGCTCCAAATGCTCAAGACAGGCATTTGAAACCATAAAGCCTACCCTCAGTGACAAAACAGGGCTACATCTACTCCAACTATGCCATGTCTCCAGATCCCAGCCCAGTAGTACTGATGCATCTCATTCAACGCTGATGACCAAGCGTTGAAATATATGAGTGTATAGGGATATTCCCTATTCAAACCACCATGCAGATCACTGGGATTTATTTTCCAAAGTAATCCACTCAAGTTACAAATGACTACTGGAGTAAAGGAGATTAAAACTTTTATTAGTCACAACTACTACATGCCAGGTATTCAGAGAGCACACGTGACTGGCTAATGACTACTGAACTGAATGTTATAGGGCTAGAGTAGATCAATTATGGTAGACACTTCTAAACAATAAAGAATGAAATGCATTGTCTATGATGTTCTGACACAAAAGAGAGCATTTATTGCAAAATCTCACTGGATCCTAACATACAAAAGTATACAAAAAAATACAGTGAGAATGAAAATAAATTGTGTCATATCTTCCCTTTATGGTCACTCTAAATTTTTTACCTGTAGGCAAAACCTTGTTCTAGGTAACAAGGCAGAGCAGAGCATACATTTTCTCACAATATCACTCATGCTTGTCTCAGATGCATGAAAATATATGCAGGCCTCAAAGTAGGAGAAAGTAACCATTTACTCTATTTGAAAGTTCTTAGCAAGTTCAATTTGTTGGAGAAGCTTTTATAAAGGAGAAGGAAGTACATTTACTTGGAAAACCCTGTATTTTTATAGAGAAATTTTAACAAGCAAGAAGAGATGGCATTCATATACATCTAGCCAATCTTCGGAAATAGCCCATGCAACCATAAAGATATGGAAAATGAAAAGTCAGAGTTATCAAAAATTTCAGGAAAATAAATAGATAAGCACAATAATTTGTTTTTGAAATGAATCAGCATGGTTTCTTCTGCCAGGCCTTGTCAGCTAGAGATCGAATCCTGACTTACTGAGAAACATATATATTCATTCTTCCTGGGTTCATTTCTGTTTTTCTTTCATTCACATGACAAAATTATCCTTCTGTTCTGTTTGTCAATAAGTACAAAATTATGCCTTATCTCAGTCTATAAGAGGCTACTTATCAACAATAAAAATATCTTTAGGCTTTGCAAAATTTTGTGACTATCCCCTACAGTTATTTCTCTATTGTAAACATTCAGCGATAACGTTAAATTCATTTCTTCTGTAAAATAGCTCTTAAATTTTGATATCAGCACACTGGGATGTGCTAGTTTAATAAGAGAAATAAGTGTTCTCTAACTTTCATTATTTGAAGCCATCAGTCACTTTATCTGTGTGCAATAGTCTTTAACTCAACCTTCAAAGTGTATTGTATAAAAACAAACAAAGCCATACTTTCAGAGCTGCACTTAAAACAGACTATGGAAAGGAGAACAATTTTGTATAACATCATATCTCAGATGATATGAGAAAACTAAGTAAAGAAAAATAAATACACAAGTTAAACAGAAACATAAGCTCTTAGATAAAAAGATATACTTTGGTATTACATAAAAATGGATTCTTTGATAGGCATGTCTGCATTCATAGTAAATAAACTCCTCTTGAGCAAGGTGACTTTTCTATATGCATGTATAAGAGCAATGGAATATGTAATACTGATAGATGATGCCACTTTCTTTGTCAGCATATCTGTTCTAAAATCTGACAACTATGGGAGACTTGTAAACGTTCAAGACCATTATTTTCAATCATTTACAAACATATACTTCTAAGAGTGCTGTCTCAATCTTTAGAAATGCTGCATGTGCTTGAGCATATACTAAAGGATTTTGTCACCCACCAAAAGAGAGTGCTTAATCTCATCTGCTGAATTCCATTTTCTGCACATAAAATTATAGAATATGTCTGAATGAAAAACGCTGTCTCTGACAATTTAAAGGTGTTTTGCCATTCTGTCTGTCTCACTTGCCTTTCCCTACCAACCAATAGAATATCTTGGAGCCCATGGTGGTTTATCTCTTTTATGTGGCTACTAGAAACCTTAAAAGACTCAACTCTTCTTAGTAATCTGACACTACAGCAGAAAACACTAATCTCAGGATGGTGAGAAATCAATATTTTTTTCTCAACCTTCTATAAGTGTAATTTAATTATAGCCACACAGAAAAGGATTATTCAAATACTCTAAACTCTAGATGTTAAATATGAATACCATAGGGCTTAGATGGTATACTCTTCACATTTCTGTCCTGTTTCTACTTGTGCAGAGACATTTAAATGCAGAGATTTCTTGCTGCTACTGGAGATGCTATAATTCCCTTCTTAGATTACGGTTGCAAGCAAGGAGGAACAATCTCAAGTGTGTTTTGTATTATTCTTGTATAAGCATGCAAAAGATCGGTTGGCTATTTCCTCAAAATCCGGAAGACAATTTCAGAGGGAAGCTATACTGCTCAGCTATCTAATATAAAGTAGATATGGCTATGATAGGGAAACACAACACTAGGAAATACTGACCTGGTGAGTTAGTGTAAAAATGGTAAGTGGTTAAGGGTGGCCGAGGCAGGTTCAGCAAGGAGAAATCAAGAGGCTAGAAATTTGATCATATCAACTGTCCCAAATCAAGCTGTACTCTCATTTATCTACATGCGCTGAAGTTCTTATGATTAAAACAAAAACTAAATTTTTTTTGTAATACTAATGAAGTCATTTTGTCGTCGAAAAAAGTAAATGCCTTCTTTTTGGTATTCGTTGGTAGAGCTCAGTAAATTAACCAGTAAAGTGAAAGAACTGGGTGATCAATTTTGCATAAAAATGTTACTAAGGTATTGTGTATATGTATATACACATATGTGTGTGTGTGTGTGTGTGTGTGTGTGTGTGTGTGCCAGTGAAGTGACCTGAAGAAGGAACCAGTCTATGACATCATCAAGGCAATAGCAGCAAACAGAATACATGGGACCAGGATTCATCATAGGACCACTCCTCAGCGTCACAGTATTGATTTCAAATATGATATACATACATACATATACATATATATGTATGCATACACACACACATATATATATTTGCTAATACACACACACACATACACACACACACACACATATATAAATATATATATATATATATTTGCTAATATACTCTTTATACCTGTGGGTAGGCTGGGAAAGTAGGATCAAATCAAATCAAAAGACATTTCTGCAGGAAAAAAAAGCATGTAGTCCAAAGACATAAGAAGACAGTGAATGCTGTGTAGATGAGCTGTATGTAGCATTCAGAAATATGTGCTCAGTGTTCCAAAGTTTGAAATCCCCATAAAAATGAATACATTATCCATCTTTTTCTCTTTTGGTACTTTTGCAGTTGACATTACCATGTCTGTTGTGGCAAGATTGGGACAACTAAGCTGGAAAATGTGATAGCAAATCCTTAACTCAAGCAGCAGTGTACAACCAGGCTCTTAAACTGCCGTGTTAGTGGAATGCGTAAATGTCAATGTGATTTTAGAATGATTTATTATATCTATAACAGTCACAATAAATAAATATGGGCCCAGAGTTTACAACTCATGGATAGCTTCTTTAATTCAGAACCCAAAGATGACATTTTTTATTCACATATTTTCCCATTTAAAACTAATATTGAAGTTTTATTTGAGATTTTTTTTTTTTTGGACACTCTCAGCATACTATTTTAGTGATTTTTTTTGAGGAGCGGTGGCAAGTAAAAAAAAAAAACACTAAATAGTTATGTGAGAGATTGGTACAGAACTGAATAGATGATGTAACATGTTATAATATTAAATACTAGAGACCCAGCCATTGTAAAGGAAAATGCACCCTGACATGTCTTTCAATCTGCTCAATGTGTTGAGAACAGAAACACCTCAAAATCATGGCTTCTTTTTTTGTCATGAATTTCTGTTACATGCTCATAACACACACATACACACACACACACACGCACACACACACACACACACACACTTAAAAGAAGTTTATAAACTTCTTTTATAAAAGAAGTTAGCTATTGGGTATTTATTTATTAATTTTTATATAGCACAGACTTCCTGGGACTGTAATATTTCGTGGAACTTAGTGGCTCACATATAATTATTATTGAAGTCACTATTTTATACTTCTGTGAAATAAGGTGATCAACTAGAATTTTCTCATACATTATAGAAAGAATATATTTGGTTTCATATGGTACGTTAAATTGTATTCCCTCATATACATGGGTCTTCAATGTTTATGGCAACATCCTTAAAAATAAATAGAATATATTATAAAAAACATAATATATTTTTATAAACCAGTAAGATGGTAAAAGAGAGGTATTTATCAACCAAAAGTGCTAATGTCACTAAATTAATGAAAATTCTATAATTTGTGCTCTATTATTAAGTATATTAGATACTATGAACTCAACATATGTCACATGTATTATTCCTAAACTGAGTGGTACTTAACTTTTATATAAGTTTTTGAAGTGGTGCTGGTGATCAGATCTATGAGTTCACACATGTGAAATGCTTGCTTCACTATCAATTACAAAGCTGACCTCCTAACAGAATTTACATGATAACATTTTGCGTATAGTGGACTTCTGATAAAAAGAAATCATGGTAATTTAGTAGATCATTTATTTCTCGAAATTAACAAGTACCAAATATAGTTGAAGTAGCACCTGTGTTCCATCTATAATTATGGAAAATTTTTTAAAGCTAGGAAAGTAAAACACTGGAAACAAGGGTTAAAAAAATAAGAAAGAATTCTAAGAATCTTTGTATGTGTTTTCTAATCAGTACACATTCATAACCTTTACATGATACTGTTTATTTTTCCTTTGTTGTTTGGATTTACACTGCTGTGGTGGTTTGAATAAACTTGGCCCAGGGAGTGGCAGTATTAGGAGGTGTGGCTTTGTTGGAGGAGATGTGTCATTGTGGGGGTGGGCTTTGAGACTCTCCTCCTAGCTGCCAGAGGACAATCTGCTCCCTGGCTTCCTTTTGATGAAGATGTAGAACGCTCATTAACTCCTGTGCCATGCCTGCCTGTACACTGCCATGCTCCCACCTTGATGATACTGAACTGAACCTCTGAACCTGTGAGCTAGCCCCAGTTAAATGTTGTCCTTTAGAAGAGTTGCCTTGGCCATGCATGGCATGGGTTCACAGCGGTAAAATCCTTACTAAGACCATAGGTAAGGGCCACCGGGAAGACATTTTAAAAGTATAAGAAAGTTTGTTCAGACATCTACATCATATAGGGAACTGCAATGTTTTATGTGTTTTAGGTTCAGGTTTAGCTTTGTAATTTGTTTGGAATTAGTTCTTTTTTTCTTTTATTTTTTTTATGTATATGCAAGGCATCCAATACTGGTCTAATTTCATTTTCCTGCATGTAGACGTCCTGTTTTGCCATTCATTTAGGATGTTGTCTTTTAGTTCAGGCTTAAGTTTTTAGCATCTTTGTCAAATATACATGCCTGATTTATATGTACCCAGGTTTCGGTCTTTTCTCTTGTTCCTTTGCTCTACATGTGTGTTCATAGGCTAGTACTATATTGCTTTTATGCCTATGGCTCTGTAATACATATTAAAATCTGGAATTGCAATCTCTCCAGCATTGTACATATATGTCTATGTGCAAATATACACATAGAGTTTTAATGAGTTTTTTAAATACGGGTTGACCATACCTCCTCCAAGAGTCAAAAACCATCTAACTTTTAAAAAAACCTCAAAAGCAGATACGAGAAGCCCTCTTGGACTTTTTGGTCACGGTTGTCCAAGACACTCCAAAACATTGTAGAATATATTGTTAGTGTCTGTGGTAGAAGTCAGAGGTAGAAAGTAAATCTCAATATCTGATTCACATGCATATCAGATTCAGGGCCCAGAGGTTCCTGGGCTGGAACTTAATGCCTCCTCCCCGAGGACTCGTTTCCATAGTACCAGAATATACCATGAAAGTTTCCAAAGCAGGGAAACAACCAATAGTTCTATTCAGTTTGTCACCTAAAAAATACCAAAACAACCAGCATAGCCTGATAACCTTAGGGGCTGAGTAATAGGTTGAATAGTTTGGAAGTAAGCAACAACTTTCTAACTGGCCTTAAGACCACTCAACAGGGGGAAAACATCTCTGCCACTAGACTAGCCAACTACCCAGGATTAGTGAAGTCATGGTCTTGGAGGAAAACCTTTAACCAATACTTTTATAGACAACACAGTCCTTAACTGAATTTTAAGTATATTTCCTTAGACTCAAAGATAAGTGTGGTCCTTACCTCCTCATCAAAGAAACATCTCTTTGCAACAGACAGAGACAAAGACAGAATGCCGAAACAAATCAAAATGCTGAGTAGTAGAGACCAGTCCCAAAACATACATCTACAATTTTCTTTTTTTTGCCTCTGAAGCTAGAAAACATTGTAGAAAAGGATACAGGAAGATTGTAAGAGCCAGAGGATGAGGGATTTGGCCGTGAGACTGTGTATCCTAGTGATGTCAAATGCACATAAAGTCTCACTGATACGTCTGCCTAAATGTTAGCTGAACAAGGACAGCAGCAGTAGACATGCTAACATGGATGAGTGAAGCCACAACTCTAAATAAAGAACTAAAGGCAACTGAAGAATACTATATGGGGTTGGCTTCCTCATAGAAGAGCACAACAATTTATTATTGTGTGAGGGTATGTCTGTGTGTCTGTGTGTGTGTGTGTGTGTGTGTGTGTGTGTGTGTGTGTGTGTATGCTTATAACAGCAATTCATAAAACACGGAGGCCATGAATTTAAAAGAGAACATGAAGATATGGGGGTATGCATAGGCAAGTTTGGAGGTAGGAAAGAGAAACAGGAAATGATGTCATTAAATTTTCATCTCAATAAATACAAGTAATAAAAGTTTGCAAAATATTTTACTTAAAGAAATTCTTTATATTTTCTCTTTTAAAGTTATTATTCCTTCTAATGTTAGTCCATATTGTCTCTTTTAGTATTTTTGATGTCCAAAATATCCTTCATACTCTAGGTTCTATAAAAGCTATTTAGATGAGGTGACAAGATAGCTCAGCAGATAAAGGTGATTGTCTATATGTATGAAAATGTGGATTCAGTCCCCACAACCAACAGGACCAACTCCAACAAGTTGCCCTCTTCATCTGACATGGATGCTAGGAAACCTGTAAATCCACTGCATACATACAAGCTTACATACACACATAAAGCAAATATTTAACTAAATATTTAAAAAGTACATTTGGTGATTGATAAGGCTTTTTCCTGAAGAAAATCTCTTTCAGCTTTGTTAATGAGAAAACATATAGCTCTGAATGTAAACTGCTTTTTTGTTTGGAATTGACAAAAAAAACTAAGAACATTTGTCTACAAATAGTAATGTCTGTTACTTTGGTTCTATTATAATTTGTAGAAATAAATTATCCAGGTTTAAAAAAAAATCAATGAAATTAACTGTTGTGATAATTATGGTGACAAATTATATACATTAATGAAGTAATTCTGGAGACATAAGAGATGTATTCCTATATTGATCCAAAATATAGACAAAATTAAAACTTAGTTTTCCAAGGGGCAGAAATGATGGTAGAGTTACTGGTATGCTCATCTTTGTCTGAAGGCCAAGATCTATACTTGAGCTATCAAGTATAATAGGTAGTTCCCATATAAAGAACTTAACATTGATATTGACTTTACAAATCACTTCATCCTTGTGTGTGTGTACATTTATATGTTATGATAGGGTTATTCATATGTATGTATGTATCCATATACTTATATACATCTATATTTATATCCATCCTATATATATTCATACTGCATATGGATGACTATCATCACACACATATGTTATATGAAGGTGGCTTTATAAATTGTAAAATCAATGTTAGAGTTTTACATGGAAACTACCTACACACATATACACACATGCACACACACATATCCATCCATATATGTGTGGGTGATTCTATCATATATACATATACATATATGGATGAAGTTAATTATAAAGTTAATGTTGAATCCTTTATATAGGAAAGACACACACACACACACACACACACACACACACACACACACACACGCACATACATAACCTACCAAGGAGAAATAAAATCTAACCCAGTGGTTCTCAACCTGTGTGCTGTCAGCCCTTTTGGGTTTGCATATCAGAAATTATACATACCAGAGATTTACATTATGATTTATAACAGTAACAAAATTATACTCATGAAGTAGCAACAATATCATTTCATGGTGCAGGTCAACATATCAAGAGTAATGGCATTAAAGATTTTCAGTATTAGGAAGATTGAGAATCACTGCTTAAGCTAAAGTATGCATATAGGTCCTGAACCATGTCCTCAAATTATTAATGCCAACAGGAATGGTACTAATGAGATCTAGCCTGCTACCCAGAAAATCAGCTCTACCAGTTAAACAAGACCAAGAATCTCCATACATTCTCCACTAGGAAGAACAGAAATGAACAATCTGTACATGTAAAAAAGTCATTTCATGCCCAATATCTCTCACCATAATGTGTCTATAACTGTATTTGTGCCCTGGACTTGGGTGAAGACAATGAGATTCCAATTTAAAGACGTTATTTCTGCATGTCTGTATCACCACAGGAAACACTTATCATTTAAACACAAAGATAAAGGTGGCATTCCAGTATTAATCATTTCAAATTTATTGGCACTATATTTTTAAAATTAGCTTGAAATAAGAAACATCTCTTTATTAGTGTCATTTTTCAGAAATTTTGAACATTTATTGCTTCCTTGGATATTGGCTCATGCAGGTACATAGCAAGCTTTCTTAAGCATCAACAGCAGCTGCACTATAATTTTGCTGACCCTAGACAAGCCCGTAGCTCCGGAGGTCTCAGTGTCCCTGTCCTACACACCCTTCCTACGATGCTCCAGATTCCATTGTCATTGTTAAGTGGTAGTTGTAGATTCTTTTGCATACCGATTGCCCTTGTAGGCCCAGGCAAATACAATGAATAAGAAAGAAAGAATGCTAACTTTAACAGCTCAGCATTTGGAAGCACAGACATTTTCTCCATGTTTGCTCTTTCTTTGGTCTGTGTAACAATGGACATTTGATCTGGGGCTTGATCTTTGTTACATTTCTCTTTATTTCAAGTGATAGATATGCTTGCCTTCTCTTTATTATAAGAGTTTTTTTTTCAAGGCTCATGAATAGCAAGAATAATGCCAAATAAAATCATTGCTGTCAAATGTCAATATATTTATTTTTCTGGTTAAAGGTAATGTGCATACTTATTTCTTAAATTAGAATTTTCCTATAGAAATCCTGTCACATAGATTTTTTTAATCAGGATTTTATTAAGGCCGTGTTTTGGCAAATCAATTTAATGTCTTTTGTAAAGCTATCGAGATAGTTAGCTTTTGTTACTGTGAATTTTAATATTCTTATACTTCATAGGTATCTGCATGTTGTAAACCAATATTCTATTGAATGTGTTCTTCAGAACTTGAGTTAACTACAATGCTAAGGCAAAGAGACTTTCATAGAATAGTTGGATTGTGAAATTTTATATACAATATTTTCTCTCTTGGAGTCTTACAAGGAACAATAAGATATTGAAGGTTCTAAGCTGGAAAGGAAACATTTGTACTCTATTTAGCAACAAAGTTATCACTGCAAATCATTTAACGGGAATAATACTTGTCTTTCTAGCAGGTTTACTGTTCACATTCTAGTAAACGAGAGTAAGTTGTCTGAGAAAAGGAACTTGGGTACTTGTGTGTTGCAGCAAGTGATCATAAAAACTGATCCAAAAGAATTAATATAATGCTGTTGTGAATTCAAATTTAAGACAATGTTATTCAGATTTACCCAGAAGTGTTTTTGACTAGTGTCCCTGAGTATGATATAAATAGAGGTGAAATTTCCAGATGACTACATGAAGGCTCTCAGTATCATTGATTTTCATATTTGCTGTGTTGGATTGTGTTTAGTTCTAATATGAGACAGTTTATGACATTTGATTCTACATATAATTAAAATCTTAACTGTAACTCTAAATACTTCATAGATTCCAACACATGGTTTCTAAGGAAGTGGGGGTAAAGATGGCATTACCAGGCCCACCTTGCACTGTAAAACCAGGAAACAACACCAACAAGAAATGGTTCTGCCATGAGGGAAGCAGAGATTCTGAATTCCAATCCATTCACTGTTCTTAACTGAGAGCTGAAGGGAGGGGGCAATGCAAATATCAGGCCTGTGATTCTGTGCCTTGTAATCATGTGAGAAATGGTTAGACCAGAAAAAAAAATATGGATAATCAAAGGAAGAATTAAGCCAACCAACTTAACTTAAGGGAATGTGAACTGTTTCTTTGTACATAAATGACAAAGTAAGTTACTCAATATATCAATGGATTATTAAGTCTTTCTCTTAAAGCACACATAAGAAGAAGCGATACCATATGTACCTGATGGTTCTTGTAGAATCCTGTAACACGCTCTCACCTTACATTCTTTGCTATTTCCAGCTGTGTACTCTTTGCTAAATCTCTTTCCTATAGGATCTACTAAGTACTTCATTTGAATTTACTTCAGAAAAGTAAATATCTTTGTTAAAGTATCCCAAGCTCTGATGATCTCAATCAAAGTTCATTTGGAAAAAGCAGTTCTTAAAATATTTATCAGAAAATTCTACTTAGAGCATTTTCATACTGGTTAATTATTCAACTCTTTCTCTCTCTCTCTCTCTC
>JADRCD010229896.1:6781-18166 GCA_019843815.1 Montemys delectorum | reverse complement strand
CTTAAATGGGAGCCTGGCTACTACCTGATGGTTTTGTTCTGACTTCCTGAACAGTGGCTGCCTGCAGTGAGTGCAACCTCTGTTTGCAACCACCCTGGGGTAGGTCCATCTATGTGTGCGAAGGCATGTTCTTACTGAGGACACTCGGCGACGAAACCCAGGGGCAGATGGTGAGTGAGCAACCAGTATAGACTGTTTCCTTGAAGACAAGCAATCGGTCAAGTCCTTTGGAAGCTGTTTAGGCTTCCATCGTCCGTGGTTGTCTGACAGACTTTGTGCTTTTGACTCTTACTGGGTCAAAACTGGCTAAACGTCTACCAGTAGGAAAAGTTAGATTTTTTTTTCCCTTTTTTTTTTTTTTTTTTGTGGTGCTGAGGGTGAAACCATACCTGGGCCTAGCCCGTACCAAGCAAATGCTCTATTGCAGAGCCACACCCCCAGCCCCTCCCTGGGGGAGTCTAGGCAGGAGCTCTACCGCTGAGCCACGCCCCCAGCCCCTCCCTGGGGGAATTCTAGGCAGGGGCTGTACTACTGAGCATTGAGGCGGGAGTGCCTGCTGTGGAATTAGAACAAGAAATCAGGAAGGCGGAGGATATTTGGGAGGGAGAAGTGGTGGGCCTTAAGTATTGCTGGGCTTGCAGCAAATACTTCCTGCCTCAGTCATGGGACAGACGGGTCACCAATGAATCAGTTCCGTGACAGATGCAGGGGGGTCCTGATATTGCCCATCTCAGCCCTTTACCTACTTTGTTTTGTGAAATCGTTGGTGTGACGCTGCCATGGGTCTTTACTAGAGTATCAAGAAGCAGAGCTCCAACCAGCTGTGGAAATGGGGCGTGGCGGGAGGGCATGAAGAGGATACAGAGCAGTTGGGCAACATTGTGGTTTCACGGCAGACTCAGCCCAGCCCTGTCCATCGGAACATTTCCCGCAGAAGCCCTGGCAAAGGATACTGCAGGCAGTATAGAAAACTCTATCTTGGGCTGTGCCTTACCTGTCTGCCACCGTCACCAACATAACTTAAGGGTTTACTTTAGCTCATAATTTGAGAAATTAGTCTACTCTGTTAGAGTTCACAATGGCAGGAACTTGTGGTCAGGACTCCCATTCTTTGTGGACCAGGAAGCAGAGAGATGAGATCGAAAGCAGAGCCAGGCTATCGAGGTTTGACCCCAGCACTCAGTGACCCACTTCTTGCAGGAAGTCATTGTCTTTCTACATTCAAAACAGAATTAGCTTCGGGAAGGAGGGCGGTTTGTATCTCTGTTGGTTCCTTCTTCTGTGGCTGTTTAAAAAAGAAGAATCTAACAAAAGCAACTTAAAGGAGAAAGGGTTCATTCTAACACATTCCACCCTGGTGGAAAAGCCAAGTCAGCAGGCAGGGAAGCCTTATTGTGCACATTGTATCCACAATTAGAAAGCAAGTGGAGCTGAGCCAGGCTCAAGCCCCACCCCCACTGACCCACTTCCTCCAGAGAGACTCCGCCTCCCACGGGGTCCCACGGCCTTCCCAATCAGCGCCACCAGCTGGGAGGAACACGGTCACCTATAAACCCCATGGGGGACATTTTTCATAGCACAACAGAATGTAACGGGCCTGCCAGCAGAAGGGCTTCTGGGGGGGTGGGTAGTGAGGGTAAGGATGATGGAGAGATCAGAGTTCCTGTTCCAGACAGATGGTGTGATGGCTAACATTGCCAACAGAATCTAGACTTACTCAGAAGGCAAGCTTCCTCCCTGGCCTGTCTGTCTGTGAGGCCTGTCTGGAGCATCTAGATTAATTGCAGTGGGACTTGAAGACCTGCCCTGAGTGGACATGGCACTGTCCTGCGTGCAGGATTCTACAGGAGCATCTTGCTCACATACCGCTACCACGAGCTCATACTTACTTTCTGTTCAGTAACAGAAAGTTACTGAGCAGACTCCTGTTTTGCCCTGCTGGGGAGTTACTGAGTATTTCCTGTTAAAAAGAAGCAAGCCGGGGAAACGAGAGCAGGAAGGGGCAGAGGTGGAAAAGGAAATGGAAAGAAAAAAAAAGTTAAAAGAAGTACAAATAGTTTCTTTGTCTCTTTCTCTATGTCTTTCTTTCTCCCTTCTTCCTTCCTTCCTTTCTTTCTTTCTTTCTTTCTTTCTTCCTTTCTTATGTGTATGGTGGTTTTGCCTGTGTGCATGTCTGTGTACCATATGTGTGCCTGATGCCTGCAGAGGCCAGAAGAGGACATCAGGACCCTGGAACTGAAGTTTTAGACAATCGTGAGGCACCATGTAGATGCTGGGAGAAGAACAACCAGACTCCTGACCACTGATCTGTCTCTAGTCCCTCTTTTTATTTTTGTGTGATACGAAAATTGAACTGAGGGCCTCCTTTGTACAAAACAGGCACTGTGCCACTGAGCCAGCCTCCAGTGCTCTACCAGGTGATTCTAGGCAGGGGCTCTACCACTGAGCCACGCCCCCAGTCCCTCACTGGGAGATTCTAGGCAGGGGCTCTACCACTGAGTAGAGCCTGTCTTTTGTATGTCTTCTATTTTGTTTCCTGTTCCCCTTCTTCCCTGCCTTTTTCTTGAGTGTTCTTTCTGGCCTCAGCAGTTGGTCTTCCGTTGGCCCCTTGCCTCAGGGCTACATCCCAAGCCTCTCTGCCTAGTCCTGCTATGAAACCTTTACAAACTAGCCTGGCCTTGGTAACTCAAAAGCTGGGCTGCAGAGCTGCCCAGAGCTGCGTGCGTGACTGGACAATGCCCAGTTGCTCCGCAAGCCAGCCCAGGCCCCACTGCCTGCTCTGTCCAGTTGCAAGGCCCCCAAACTTCCTATTGGTCACATCCCAGGCTGATCTGCCTGGAGCGAGTCTGTAAATAGAGAGGACTGGAGGGGGAAGCAGAGAAGTGGAGAGAGAAAGTGTCCCTTCCTTCAGTGCCTGCTGATAATTGGCTCTCGGGGACCAGCTGGGGACACAGGGGCCAGCTGGGCCAGGAAGTGCTGCACAATGCTGTCCTTTCAGGAGAGCCACTGCTGGCTGTAGGTCCCGTGTGACTCCAGCGGAATAAAGAGAACAGAGTGTTCTCAAAGGATGTTCTCGAACCTAGACCCCCCCTCCAGAGGTGAGACACAGAGCCCCCAACTTCCACCCTCTGCCCTGGGAGCACGCCCACCCTCTGCTCTCACTTGCACCCCATTGCAGAAGAACCAAATCTGTCCAGACTGAATGATGTCCCTCAAAGTCTGGGCTGCAACTGAGTGGTATGAGGGAGCAGGCAGCATCGAGGCCTGGGAACTCCATCCTGTCCTGCTTTAGAGGGTGTAGGGCCATATGGAAGGATAAACTAGAGCTTGCATTCTGGATGTTTGTCTTATATCCATTTTGATATGTGCATGTATGTGTATGATATATAGACATGTCTCTGTGTGTGTGTGTGTGTGTGCATGTGTATAGACGTGTGTGTGTGTATGTGATGTATAGATATGTCTGTGTGGGTGTGTGAGTGGGTGTGTGTGTGTGCGCGCGCGCGCGCGCACACGCGCGCGAGTGTGTGCGGAAGCCAGAAGTCCACTTCAAGCATCTCCTTGGTTGTTCTCCAGCTTGCTTTTTTCCAGACAGTGTCTTTCCCTAAACCCAGAGTTCATCTGACCAGTGAACCCCAGGTATCTGCCTGTCTCTGCCTCTGTGTTGAGCATTGCACAGTTATAAGATGTGCGTCACACTTGGGTTTTATGTGGGTGCTATGGGTTGAACTTAGGGCTCATGCTTGTATAGCAGGAACTTTACTGAGTGAGGCGTCTTCCTCAGCCCCTTGGATTTTACTTCTCCTCCTCCTCCTCCCCTTCCTCTCCTCCTCCTCCTCCTCCTCTTCCTTCTCCTCCTTCTCCTCCTCCTTTCCTCCTCTTTCTTCTCCTCCTCCTCCTCTTCCTCTTCCTCATCCCTCTCCTCCTCCTCTTCCTTTTCCTCTTACTCCTCTTCTTCCCTCTCCTCCTTCTCCTTCATCTGTGGAGCCTTGGCTGTCCAGGAACTTGCTCTTGTAGACCAGGCTGGCCTTGAACCTAGAGATCCCCTTGCTGGGATTAAGGTCATGTGCTGCCACCACCTGGTTGGATTATAGTCTTTTTCGGAGAAAGGCAGCTGCTAAGTATAGGTAGCATTGTTAACTGGGTGTGGTGGCGTACATTTCTACTCCCGGCCTTGGGAGGCTGATGCAGGAGGCTAGCCTGGATGGCAGAGTGTATCCTAGTACGGCCTGAGCTATGTAAGACCTGTTTCTAAACCAGAGCCGGGAGGGGTATTATACCAAAAATGGTAAAATGTTGTCTTTAGGTCTTTTAAAGTGACATTTATTCATTTATGCAGAGGTGGATCATGCACATGCCTAGGCATGCATGTGGGATTCAGAGGACCATATACAGAAGTCTACTGTGAGGGTTCTGGGGATTGGGCCCAGGTTGCCAGGATCAGCAATGAGCACCTTTTCCTGCTGATCCATCTCATCAGCCCCAGAATGTAGTGTTTGCAATATGAATGAATATAGGAGCCTGTGTAATATAGGATGGGATATGAGGATTTTATCTGGGCAAGGTGGTCTCTATGGAGCATCTGCCCCAGACACATAAAGGTGACTGATATCCTGAGGGCTCTGGGTGACCCAGATCTGCCCCCATGCCCCTTCTTTTGTGACAAAGTGTTAGCATTGCCTAGCAGGGCCTTGAACTCACTCTGTAACCCAGGTGGGCCTTGAACCATCTTCCTGCTTCAACTTCCTCCAGTGGCTGGGATTACAGGCTCACACCTCCAAGCCTGGTGACACACAGCTTGCATTAAAAAGCCCAGTATGAGCCACACATGGGGGCACATACCTGTTAATCCTAGCACTGAGAAGGCTGGAGCTGGAGAACTGTGAGTTCCAGATCACCCTGAGCTAGTGAGAGCCTGTCTCAAAACATCGAGGAGGGGAGCTGGGGATAAGCTCAGTTGGTGGACTGCTTGCCTAGTATGAGTATGAGTATGGGCTGTGGGTTCCATCCCTAGCACCACATAAACAGGGCATGGTGGTGCATACCTGTAATCCCAGCTCTCGGAAGGTGGAGGCGGAAAAGTCAGAAGTTCATGGTCATCCTCTGCTACGTAGTGATTTTAAGGCCAGCCTGGGATAATTGGTACTCTGGAGAATGTGGAAGCTCAGACCTGCCTTGGGCCTCAGAGTCCTGAAAGGCTGTGTTGGGTATAGATGCTGATCTGTAGCCAAGAGCCATGGCCAGGTCTCTGATTCATAGGCACCTCTGCACTGGTGACTCTTGTGGGGACGATATCAGGTACATTGGCAACACTGAATGAGCTCTTGCAAGTGTAACCCCTCCCCACTCCCATTCCATGCGTGCTCTCAGCTATAGGGGAAGATATGGGGGGGGGTAACAGGTTTGGGGGAAGGCCTTACACGTCCTCCAAGGGACTTATGACAGTATTTTCACTTTACATTTATTTACTCTGTGTGTGTGTGTGTGTGTGTGTGTGTGTGTGTGTGTGTGTATGTGGCAGGATTGAAGTACGAGGATACATGTGTGAAGGTTGCTGATCCATTTTTCAGAGTAATTTTTCTCCTCCCAGGCAGGTTCTAGGGGATGATTGGTAAGCATGTTTAACCCACTGAGCCATCTTGCTAACCCAGGAGTTAATATCTGTTGTCAATTTGGCAGGGCTCAGAATCACCCGAGACAGGCCCTTGCACCTGTCTGTGGGGGAGTTTCTGGACTGAGTTAAAGTAGATGGGAAAACCCACTACTGTATTCATACCGTGAGCTACATTCCTCTCTCTCTACTTCCTGGTTGTGGATGCAGTGTGACTAGACGTCTCACGTTCCTGCTCCCGTGCCTTCCCCACCATGATGGCATGTACCCTCAGACCATGAGCTATAATCTACCCTTTGTCTCAGGACTGAGAAATGCCACGAAATGCCAGTAAAACATGCCCCCCACCCCACCCCCGTGCTAGACCAGTTCCTCCTCAGTTCTGCTGGACCCAGGCCTGGAGGCCGTGAGCCTTTAAGTACAACACTGAAGAAAACACTTCATTGGCGGCAATACCCTGCCCTGCTCGAGAGCCTTCTGTGGGTCACCAGCACCAGTCACACTGTCCTAATAGCTATGACCCTCTCCCACACATTGGGGGCCTCATCTAGCTTTAACAGGTCAGTTTTTCTCACAGTCGACCAGAGAAGTGATTGACAGCTGAAGTTATCTAGAGTCTGGTGTTGATTTGCTTCAGGGAATGAGGGGTCAGTGGCTGGCGATAAACCTGAAGACAAGATCTATAGGTGGCAACTGTGAGAAGAAAAGCCCACCCATTACAGGTCTTAAGTTTATTCCTGGGTGGTGGTGGCACATGCCTTTAATCCCAGCACTTGGGAGGCAGAGGCAGGTATATTTCTGAGTTTGAGGCCAGCCTGGTCTACAGAGTAAGTTCCAGGACAGCCAGGGCTATACAGAGAAACCCTGTCTCGAAAAAAAACAAAAAACAAAAACAAAAAAAAAAAAAAAAGTTTTGGTGACAAGGTCCCATGTAGCCCAGGCTGGCCTTGAGTGCCTGAGGGAGCTGAGGATGGCTTTGAAGGAGATCAGTGGATCTTCCTGCCTCTACCTCCGCTGTATCACCCACTTCTGAAAGTGAAGTTTTGGGGTGCTTGGATGTAGCTCAGTTAGTAGAGCACTTGGCTAGCATGCATAAAGATGGGGTCCCAGCGCCATTATAAATCAGTAATGGGGACACTCAGGAGGTGGAGGCAGGAGGATCAGAAGCTCAGGGTCATTCCTGGCTAAATACCAAGTTTGAAGCAGGCCAGTCCGGGATGGGTTTATATATGTTTGAGTGCTTCCATAATGAAAGGTTTAAAAAAAAATTTATGGAAAAACAAGCTTTTTTTTTTTTTTTTTGGTTTTTAGAGACAGGGTTTCTCTGTGTAGCCCTGGCTGTCCTAGAACTCACTCTGTAGACCAGGCTGGCCTCGAACTCAGAAATCCGCCCGCCTCTGCCGCCCAAGTGCTGGGATTAAAGGCGTGCGCCACCACTGCCCGGCAAAAAAAGATTTTTATGTGTATGGATGTTTTGTCTGTGTGTATGTCTGTGCATTGTGTATGTGCTTGGTACACAGAGAGACAGAAAAGGCTATCAGACCCCTTGGAACTAGAGTTACAGATGGTTATAAGACACTATGTGGGTGCTGGGAATTGAACCTGGGTCTTTTATAAGAATTGCCAGTGCTCTTAACCACTGAACCATCTCTCCAGCGCCAAACAAAGCATTTCATCTACATACTCTTGCTCCTGGAAATCTACCCCTTAGAAATAAAAACATCAGTTACTATGAATGTGTGGAGCTAGACCTGGTGGTACATTCCTGTCATCCCATCTGCTCTAGGAGGCTGAGACAGGAGTGTGGGGGTGGGGTGGGGTGGGGTGGGGTCTTACATCAATCTATCTGGGGGAAAGCATTCATTAGTGAGACTTTGCCTCAAAAATCTGGCGGGTGGTGATGAACGCCTTTAATCCCTGCACTCAGAAGGCAGAGGCAGGTGGATCAGTTAAAAGTAAAACAAGAGGTTACAGTCCACCTCCACGATATATAAAATAAGTAAATGTAATAGTAATAGTAGTAAATAATGATGATGATGATGATGATGATAATAACAATAAATAACCTTTTAGAAACAAACAGACAACAAAGTCTTGGGGAGTGGCTCAGCAATTAAGAGCCCACAGTGTTCTTGCAGAGCCCCTGAGTTCTGTTCCAGGTGCCCCCATCAGGTGGCTCACAGCCCTAGCTCCAACACCCCTGGCTTCCTCTGGCACCCGCACTCACAATCAACCGTGCATACATAAAAGTCTAAAAAGATAATAAATCTCTTAAAAATTTTCAACAACCACAAAATAGCCTAGATGAGATGAGACTGTTTAGCATTTATGCACGTCATTCATGTGTCTGGCTTAAGATTAACAGGAGAGCCGTGACTGTTGAAAACAACAGGAAAGGAATAGTTTTGTGTTTTTCCATGTAATTAGGGAAGGAAAAGGCATTTGCCCTCACGTTGGAAGTTGGCCAAGGGTGATGGCGAGTCAGAGAAACCCTGTGGAAGTTTCGTTTATTATTTGGGGGAGGGTACTTGCCATGAAGATCAGGGGACGTCTTTATGGGTTGGGCTGTCCCATTCCATCTTCATGGGGGTCCTGAGAAGGACACTCAGTTGTCAGGTTTGCTGGCCCAGCACCTTTACTCACCGATCTATCTCGACAGCCCCAGGTGGGAAGGGGTCTAGAGGTGGCTGGCTGGGCTCAGGATGCGGTGGCTCCCTGACATCCGCGTCTCTTCCTCTTGTATTCTGAGGAATAATGTTTCCCCTGGGGTGCAGAAGCCTTTCCTTTGTGTGGCCCCTTAATTACCACGCTGTTGTGCCAAGCCAGCGAGTAGCAGGCGGGTACAGCAGCTGGGCACAGCCAATGCCAGGCAGCAAAGCCTGCTCCCTTGGGACAGCTTGGGACAGCTGGTCTGGGAGTGCTGCCCACCTCTGTGCCCCCCCCTCCCCTAAGCTGGGTACTCAAGAGAATCTAGAGGGCCCTGGATGTTCTCTTGGCCCTCGGCAATACCGAGGGTCATTGGAGGAGTGGGGTGTTGGGGAGGAGGAAGCGGGAAGGGTCTCAGTAACTCTCAGAGCCTTATTTATTTCATCCTCTTCCCCTCCCCCACCCTGTTTTTGCAGACTGTCAGCGTCAATAAGGCCATTAACACGCAGGAAGTGGCCGTGAAGGAAAAACATGCCAGGAATATCCTTTTGGACTGGATCCTCGGGAGGCCGACCCTGGAAGGGGGTCAAATGGTGGGAACTGAGGTCAGGAGGAGGCGTCTTGCTCAGCAACAGGGAGAGTAGCCCTTGCCAGGGACAGGAGCCTGCGGATAGAAGCCACTTCTGGTACAGCTACAGACTCAGAGAGCTCTAGTCTCCGACACCCCGGCCTGGCAATCAATGTCCAAGGGTCCTAGGAGGCCAGCAAGCCATAGCTTTTCTTTCTTCACATTTATTTATTTATTTTATGGATATGAGTATCCTATCTGCCTATACACCTGCATTGCCAGAAGAGGGCGTCAGATCCCATTACAGATGGTTGTGAGCCACCATGTGGTTGCTGGGAATTGAACTCAGGACCTCTGGAAGAGCAGACAGTCCTCCTAACCGTTGAGCCATTTCTCCAGCCCCTACCTCAGGCCTGTTCTATTTAGTTAGTTAGTTAAATTTATTTTAAGACAGGGTCTCCTGTAGCCCAGAGTGGCCACAGATTCGCCGTGTAGCTGAGGATAACCTTGAACTCCTAACTTCTGGAATGCTGAGGTTGCAGGCATGTACCACAACACTCAAGTTTCTATGCAGTGTTGTGATGAAACCCGGGGTTTCATGAGTATGAGGCAAGTTCTTCACCAACTGAGCTACATTTAAATTTTCTATTTGCTTGTTTATTTTATCGTATTTACTACGGCTATGGGTGCTTTGCCTGCATGTCTATACATATTTGCAGTGCACATGGTGGCCAGAAGAGGGCATCAGACAGTCTGGAATTGGAGTTAAGGACAGTGGTGTGCTGGGAACTGAATCAGAGTCCTTGATGAACAGCTGGTGCTCTTAGCCACCGAGCCGTCTCTTCTTCTTTTTTGATGGGTTTTAACGGTGGTTTTGAGACAGGGCTTCATTGTGTCCACCAGGTTGGCCCCCAAACTGGGATTCTCCTACCACAAGATCTCACCAGGACTATAGGTGTGTGTCAACATGCCCAGCTTCTAAGCATATGGTTCAGCAGGCAAAGGCATGCACCTTGCTACTCAAGTCTGACATCCTGAGTCTGGTTAGCAAAACCCACAGTGCCAGAAAAATCCTTAATATCCACACGTGTGCCGAAACTCCCTGACACTCTCACAGGCATGGCACACACGTGGACAGTGATCATAATAAGCAAAACAAAAGTGAAATAGGATCCAGGTGGTGGTGGCACACAGCTTTAATCCCAGCACTCGGGAGGCAGAAGCAGGAGGATCTCTTGTGAGTTCGAGGCCAGCCTGGTCTACGGAGTGGATTCCAGGACAGCCAGGGGCTACACAGAGAAACCCTGTCTCGAAACAAAAAAAAAAAAAGTGAAGGAGGAAACACGTGTTAAAATGTTGGCATTGGTCCCAAGAATGAGTCCCATCCTACATCTGGCTGGGCCAGAGATAATAAGCCAAGACCAACCCTGGTCCAAGGCCGCATGTTTAGACTACAGGTGACACATGCCTTTAATCTCAGCCACCAGAAGGAAGCAGGGTGATTCTATTATGAGCTGGAGGCTAGCCTGGGCTACCGGGTGAGACTATTTCATTAATACCAAAATCTGGCAAAGGGCTAGAGGTGTGGCCCCGAAAGATAGAGTGCTGGCCTAAGGTGCACAGAGCTTTTGGACCCAGCCCAAGCATCATATAAACAAGGTGTGGGCCTGCATACCTGTCATCCCAGAAGTCTGGAGGTAGAGATAAAAGGAGCAGAAGTTAACATACATACTAAATTCCAGGATAACCTGGGGCACTTAAATGTTGACCCTGTCTCAAAAAGATAGGCGATGGGGCCAGTAAGATGGCTCAGCAGATGTAAAGGAGCTTGCCTTCAAGCTTGATGACCTGAGTTCAATCCCAGAGACCCCACGTGGAACTGACGGCCAACAAATTGCCCTTGGACTTCCTTCCACACACATACCTGGGCATATATGAGTGCCTACACATATACAAGTGTGCACACACGCGCACACACACAATAATAATAATAATAATAATAATAATAATAATAATAATAATAATAATAAAATACACCTAAAATGTAATTAAAAAGAAAGAATTTCTTTTCAGGGGAAACTGTTATAAAATAGGGAATGAGGTGTTTTATACCCTCAGCGTCCAAGCTGCCAGGCAAACTCGTAGAACTGTGGGGTCTTAGCAGTGAGCAACGCCCAGTCTCCCCATCACCCAGCTTCACCCACCAAGGCCTTGTCTTCTTTGACTCCTCCCACCGTGTATTCTGGGCACCCACCATGAGAAAGGGGCGCAGACCTTTTGGTCTGTGGTCAACCGACTGCCTCTCTCCAGCAACGCCATGTTGTGCTGGAAGTTCTGCCACGTGTTCCACAAACTTCTTCGAGACGGACATCCGAATGTGAGTCCCTGGGGCGTCAGGGGAGGCCAGTGGCACAGGCGGAGAATGTGACACCTGAGTTCCGCTCCTGCTGCCCGGTACAGATGCCCTCATGCAGAGACGGGAATCGGAGCTTTAAAGAAATGTTTTTATTTACGTGTGTGTGTGTGTGTGTGTGTGTGTGTGTGTGTGTGTGAGTGTGTG
>JADRCD010229895.1:0-12296 GCA_019843815.1 Montemys delectorum | reverse complement strand
TGCACCATGCCTGCCTGGATATTGCCATGTTCCCGACTTCATGAACCTCTGAAACTGTAAGCCAGCCCCAAATATATATATGAGTACTGCATGTGCTTATATGCTTACACACAGACACATAAATACAAATAAAAAAGAATCTTTGAAAAAAAATGAGTGACCTATCACAAACTCCCAAAGCCAGCAGCAATGCATTTCAATAGTGGAAGAAGACATAAAGACATTATCGGACACACAAAAAAGGAGAATGGATAGCCAGATAACCTGTCTCTTTAGAATGGTGAAAGGATGTTCTTTATGGACACTCTATGTAAACATTGATTTTAAAAAGATGAGAGAGGCTGTTACTATCTGATAAAGAGACTTCGGACAAAGAAAATTGCTGGAGTTAAGGTGGGCTTTCCATAACATTCGAAGGCTCAACTCACAGGGAAAACACAAGCCAAGAAAAAGATAAAAACAAAAAATACAAAGGTTCTGTTTTTATTTTATTTTTAAAGATTTATTTATTTATTTATTTATTTAATGCATGTACGTACACTCTCGATCTCTTTAGACACACCAGAAGAGGGCAACAGATCTCATTATAGATGCTTGTGAGCCACCATGTGGTTGCTGGGAATTAGACTTAGGACCTCTGAAAGGGCAGTCAGCGCTCTTAACCACTGAGCCATCTCTCCAGCCCAAGGTTCTGTTTTAAAAAAAGAGTTATTTTATTAATGTGTGAGTGTTTTACCTGCAGGTCCGTGTACCACATGCATGCAGTGTTCCTGCAGGCCAAAAGAGGGTGTCTGACCCTGCAAACCAGAGTTACACATGTCATGAGCTTCCACGTGGGTGCTGGGAATTGAACCTGGGTCCTGTGCAAGATCAGCCAGTGCTCCTAACTACTGACCCATTGCTCCAGCACCTGCTGCTCTGGTTTTGATGGGATTTCTCTTCCTTCTTGGACTATGAGGTTTTATGGACCCAAGGGTCTTTCTTTCTCAAACCGCCTGCCCCATGAAATGCTCAGGATATATATAGTCTAACAAGGGTAGTGGGATAGATAAATTGCAGTTGTCCTCTGACTTATAAATCACACATCCCGTCTCCCTGGGGCAGAGCTCAGAGGGAGGAGTGAGGGGCTGCATGTCTCCATGGTAGACGAATGACGGAGAGATCCCCAGCAGGCAGCAAGTGGCTCACTCTTGGCTTGAGGCATGGTGAAGATAGACTACCCCAGCATACATTCATAGTGGCTTAGGCAGAGTCTTCAGAGCTCTCCCCACAAGGTAATTCTACCCTGGTTATCTTTATAATCCTCTAAAGGACCCTAGGAGTTCTTATGCAAATGACTGCCTAGCTCTCTTGAGAATCATATGCAGATTAGGCCCCAAAGTGACCCTACCCAAGAAGCCATATGCATAAATAACCCCACTTTAAGACAAGCTGGGGCCAACCAGTCAACCATTTGATGAAGTGTTCACTGAAGTTCAGTGAGAGGTCCCTGTCACAACGGGATGTAAATCTAAGTTCCTGGCCGGGAGCACATAGCCTCTCTCTTCACCTGGTTATGGTTCTTGGCAGTGGCAGGGGACATTATTTACTTGGAAAATAAGAGCTGCTGTGAGATTACTGGACATTGGTAGTGAATTTTTTTTGTTCTTTCTTTGTAGTTATGTTGCTGTTCAGTGTTCCACTTTTTTGCAGGCTGTGGTGTGATGTGGCATTAGGTTTGTGACACCAGTAACCCTAAGCACACACTGTACACACACCATAGAACAGGGCAGCAAGTTAGGCCCGAGCGTGCCAGGTGTGATTGCAGAAGGGCATGTTCTTTCTGGGATCTTTTTTAAATATTTGTTTATTTACTTTATGTATGTGAGTACACTGTCGCTCTCTTCAGACACACCAGAAGAGGGCATCAGATCCCATTACAGATGGTTGTGAGCCACCATGTGGTTACTGGGATTTAAACTCAGGACCTCTGGAAGAGCACTCAGTGCTCCTCACGACTGAGCCATCTCTCCAGCCCCCTTTCTGGGATCTTTAGGCAGAATGCTGGGTCCCGATTTCCCAGTCCAGAAGGAACTCAGGGATCCTCCAAGCATCCCCTCATCACACGCTCCCACTGAGTACAGCCTGGTTTGGCATCTATGATGCCATCTTTACTCTGATGTGCAGACCTCTGAGGTCATTCCTCCCTAACACCCCGCTCCCTCCCCAAGCCCAGGTCTCCCCTTCATGACCAACTTCACCCCATAGCTTCAAGTGACTGCATTAAGCCTAAGAGTCCATGCTGGAGCCTCCACATGAAATGTCATCTTGCCCATTCCCTGGGGCTACCCCCATACCCCCCCCCCCCCCCCCACACACACACATACTGGCTCATACACTTGTCAAGCCCTCCAGCTTGGGGATTGTCCATGGTTTCCCCTGCCTCATCTATAATATTTAGTTGTTGTTGCCGTGACAAAATGCCTGACAGAATTAATTTAATGGCTTGTGGTATCAGAGGGGTCAGTCCATCATAGCAAGGAAGATGTGACATGCATGTCGGTAGTGGGAGGAACACATGACATGGTTCCTCTTGTGACAGACAGACCAGGAAGTAGAGAGCCAGAAGATGCATCCTGTCCAGAAATGCATCTGGTCTCCAAAGTCCTGTCTCTCTTGGGTCTTCAGACCCCAAATTCTTAGTCTCCTGAAATGGCTCCACCTGCTGGGGACTGAGTACTCAAAGCATAAACCTGTGGGGGACATTCCAGCTTCAACCATTAACATGCACCTTTGACATCCCATTGGGTCTGTTGGTGCTGGCTCCCGAGCTATCTTTGGCCCTTGTCAACTCTGAGAGTGTCTTAGACCCGCATCCCCACTGGATGTCACAGCTTCCATCCTTCCTCTTGTCACCCATCCTCACTAATTGATGGTCATGCCAGCATCCAATTTAGCTGTTACATAGTTCCAGAAGACCTGGGCACAATCCTTTTTGACCTGCAGTCTTCCCATGTGGCCCTTACACTGAGCAGCACAGGGGATTAAAGGCAGAAGAGCCCAGCTGCTGCCCTGTTCGTCCTCAGCCTCACCTCCTTTCTTCCTGTGTGACCCAGGGCAAATTAGTGAGCCAGTCTGCTGAATCATGCTCACCTATAAAGTGGGGATTATAATTGCTGTTGAGACAGGGTCTCACTATGTAGTACTGACTGACCTGAAATTCACTGTGTAGACCAAGCTGGCTTTGAACTAACAGAGATCTGCCTGTCTCTGCTCTTTTGAGTGCTGGGATTAAATGTGTGCACCACCATACCTGAAATTGGGATCTTAATGGAGGGAAGGGTAGGAACCAACAAGAGAACAAAAAGCAGATAAATTCTAGGCCAATGCTTCTCAACCTGTGGATTGTGAGCCCTTTAGGGGTTGCATATCAGATATCTTGCATATCAGATATTTACATTGTGATTCACAGCAGTAGCAAAATTATTGTTGTGAAGTAGCAAAGAAAATAATTTTATGTTTGGATATAGTGGTTTAAATGGGAATGGCCCACATAGACTCATGAGTTTGAATGCTTGGCCATAGGGAGTGACGCTATTAGGAGGTGTGTGGCCTCATTGGAGTAATGTGGCCTTGTTAAAAGAAATGTGTCACTGTGGGGATAGGTTTTAAGGTCTTCTATGCTCAAGCTATGTCTAGTGTGGGACACAGTCTCTGCTTCCTGAGGATCAAGATGTAGAACTCTCAGCTCCTTCTCCAGCACCATGTCTGCCTACACGCTGCCAAGCTTCCTGTAACCTGGAGCCCAGCCTCAATTCAATGTCATCCTTTGTAACATTTGGTCATGGTGTCTCTTCACAGCAATAAGACCCTAAGGCATTGGGGTCACCACAACATGACTGTATTAAAGGACTGCAGCATTAGGAAGGCTGAGAACCTCTGTGCTTTAAACATCTTTGACATAAAACACCACATCAGGCCACACAGAGTTCAAGATGGCCACACAAATGTCCAGGGAAGATGGTCACCAAAGAGAAACTGAAGCAAGTCTTCCCGCTTTGCTTTTTCTCTATCAGCTTCAAACTCCCTGCCTCAAAGGTCGTTGTCTTCCCACCAGCTTGCTGGAGACAGCACTGTGGGCAATGATAGTTGGTGCTCGGGTTACTGGGGAAATTCTTGAAGCCTGCTTTTGCTAAAAACAGTAATTTTATTTCGGTTCACAGATACCTGATGGGTGACTGACATGAGACAGCCTTGTCATATTGTGCCTGTGTCTTTTACTGTCCTACTTCTTGGGTCAGATCTCCCTCAGTTATGCATATAGACATGGTATGTATCTAGTATGTATGTATGTATGTATGTATGTATGTATGTATGTATTTTAATCTAAATTTTTTTTTTGAAACAGGGTTCCTCTGTGTAGCCCTGGCTGTCATGGAACTCGCTCTGTAGACCAGAGCCTCAAACTCACAGACATCTCCTGGCCTCTGCCTCTTGAGTACTGGGATTAAAGGCGTGTGTGCTGATAAGTTGGTCCTTTAAGAGATGGTTTGTTGAAGACTCTCAGAGTTGGGCTGTTGGGTGCTGAGACAGGTGTATTTCTTCCATGCCACCTTTGTGCTTTCTCATAGCCCAGGCTATAGTCACTCAGCCTTACCAGGCCAGGATCATAGCAGAGGCCTGGAGTATTTCTACAAGATTGATGAGTAGAGAAACTTGGCAGGTTCTGGGTTGCCTAGCCTGCGATGCCAGAACGCTTGTGTGGTGATTTAAACGCAAGCTTTACCCATAGAATCTGGTATTTGAATACATGGGTCTTTAGTTTGAGGTGCTATTTGGATGGGGTTAGGAGGTGTAGCCTTGCTGGAGAAAGTATGTCATTGGGGGTGGGATGTAGGAACGTAAAGCCTCACCTTATTCTAGTTTGCTATTTCTGTGTTGTGCTTGTGAATGAGGATGTGAACTCTCAGCTTCCTGCTCCTGCTGCCAAGCCTGCTGCTTGCCACGCTAAGTGGGGTCTTACAGCCCTGGAACCATAAGCACAAATAAACTCCCTTTCCTGTAAGTGGCCTTGGTTTTTGTGTTTTATCACAGCAATAGGAAAATAACCATCACACCATGTACCAAACAAAAGACCATTTGAAACTATGCCTGTGGCCAATGAATAATTACCAAAGCTTAGGCCACCCCATAAATGTAATAATGCCCACCACCCCCTCGTCCAGCCAGTGCCTCTTTGGTCAGCACCAGCTCCCTCAAGTCCCAGAGACCCAGCATGGCCTGTCTTTTTCATAATATAGGACTTGCTATCTGATGCCTCCAAGCCATGTCATACCGCTGTCTGGGGCCAGGGAAGATCAGAGAACCCAACACACAGCGTGTTTAAAGAAGGAAGAGCACACAGTAGGCACTGAGAGTGATTACATTTTCCAAGTCAATAGTGAAGAGGTGAACTAGTGTTTATGAGGCCATTTGGATGATTTTTAGGAATGTTACTGTGGTGCCCTCATGCTCAGCCAATATAGCTAAAATGAAATTAATCACGGTGAGATTAAAAGGTGGGGGCCTTTTCTAAGATCCGAAAGATAACTTCTCTGACATAGTTAAACTTAATGAAGATCCAGAAGCAAATTGTTTCCCAGGATTAACCATCATGTCTTCCCTTTAGCCAAGGGTGGCCCCTCCACCCTGACAAGAATGCTGGTGTTCCCTGCTGGGGAGATCCTCATTCGTTTAATAATCATGTGTTTCTGGCTTTTCCTTTCTCTAGCTGAAAGAGAAAGAAAGAAATGCTTCAAAGCTGTCCATCATTTTGGAGAGAGGGCTTATCAGAGAGGACTGGAGGTTCTCCCCACACAGCAGGTGACCACCTTACCTGGAGAGCCCTGCCCCTGGCTGGCATCCCTGCTTTCCTGATCACATAGACTTTTACAGGGCCATGCAGTCCTCCCTCCAAGTGCTGGATACCCTGTGTCCTGACTGTGCACATCTAGGCAGGCTTTGGATGGACTATTTTGTGTGATACTGGAAGAACCTGCTCCTGCTCCTGCTCCTGCTCTGAGCATCCTGGGGTCACTGTAGAATGATGGGTTCTGGGATGGAAGCCAGGAAGGAGTGGGCATGGCTTCTGGGAACCAGGAGTCCTGAGAAATAGGGGGGTCAAAGGAAGAGTTCCAAGAAGAGTGAAGCCCAAACCGAGTTCCCACATTGGCACGAGTGTGAGCATGCACGGGCACATGTGTAATTGTAAGTAGGGTAAACATCTGCAGAGCTGTGGAGGTACAGGCTAGGGCAGAGCAAAGGAGCATGAGAGTTGAACAGCCTGAGTACCCAGGGCTCCCACTGTCCCCAGGGACACACCCTCCAACCCTAAAGTAAGTCTATTGTGAGAGAAAACTCATTTGCTCTGATTGGTCCAATAGTCCAGCATCTCTTGGTAAAACACTAGAAGCCTCCTCCACAGAGCCCTGGCTGTACTGTTGGCCTACAGGCTCCAGAGAGACATTGACCAGTATGCTAGGAGGCAGCCTGTGCCTTGGGGGAGGACACTGGGAGTCCTTTCAGGGAACAGCTAGGAACTAGAAAAGGCAGGGGTCTGGAAGGACATGTGGCAAGGATCTGCAGTTAAATCACACTACCTGATGCTAGGGCAGGCCAGACCTAAACTAAGTCTAGCTTCTCTCAGAAAGAGTTTCCCGTATCATCCTGGATATGCTCTAGCAGTGTATGATTACCCATTGGAATTAAGGAGCTGGCTAGGCACTTATATCTGGTTTAACTAAGCATTTATTAGGTGACATCTCTGTGGCAGGCATTGAACATCCATCAGGAAAGCTGCAGTTACTGTGACCCAGCCCTCCAGAGCGCATGGCAGGACAGGTGTGTCCATAAACAAGTTCCGCAGGCACAATGTGAAGCATGCCCGTGGTGACCAGAGTTGTCACTGTGGCTGAGTATGGGGGTTCACTCCTTTAATCTCAGTACTCCAGGGGCTGAGGAAGGCAGGACTCTATGAGTTCAAGAGTAATAATAAGTAAATAAAAGAAGGAAGAAAGCCAATAACTCTTGCTGACTAGGGGCTGGGGTTGGTTCTTGTCAGTTTGATTGGATAGAGATGCTTGGGATGTGAGTAGCACACAGCTCTAGGAGTGGGGGTGGGGGTTGTTCTATGAACCTTTCCAGGGATATCAAGCCATAAGAGTTTAGTTCAGCAGAATTGGGGACTGCCATTCCCAAGATGTGGTAGCTTGTTCCTTGGTAGAGCATGAGGTCCACTGTCCCAGGGCAGTGCAGGTGAACTGTGAGTATCAGACTAGGGATTCCTTTCTCTACAGCTTCCTCTGACTGTATGGCTGCCCTGCATGTCACCAGCCCCCACACCTCACTACACATCTGCTGAGTGGAAGATCCTCTCCTCTCCTCTATTTCTTCCTGCTTCAGCTCCAAGTCCTCTTCTCTCACACATCAGAACTTTTCTGCACACATGATTTTTGGGAAATCTTTATGGTCTCATCAACACCATCAGCTCTCTCCATAAACCACAGGCCTGGGCCTCATTATTTGATATATCATGTGAAAAACAAGTGCTTTGAAGCATAATTATTCTAGAATGAGTCATTGCTGCACTCAGTTTAATTTATGGAAGCTTTGCAACATTGTAACCCTTCTGGTGGCACTTTTAATCCCAAAACTGGAGAGGCAAAGGCAAAGGGATGTCTGTGAGTTTGAGACCAGCCCGTGTAGGCTTAGATTTTTAAAACCTACTTTTAATAAGGGTTCCCAAATGCATCAACTCCTCTTCTAGCTCATGGTCCAAAGGTAGAGGAGCAAAGACAAGGAGATGTGGACCTGTTTAGAAGTAGTTCTTTGGGGGCAATTCCAATCTCCGTTTGTCAGGATACTAGCAGTCCAGTCAGTAGTGTCAGGAAACCAAACACGAATCAGCAGCAGTGGCATGATGTAGCAGAAACAGCCAGGCCTCCTCCAAATTGGCACCAGTCAGTGGAAGCAACCAGAGCCAGCAGGATGCCAGAAGAAGTTTTCTTCTGTGCTTCTCTCAATGAAGTGAAGATCAGCCAAGATGCAAGACAAATGAAAGCTACAAGGCTAGCTATGCAAGTATGCTGCCACTGTCCGATAAGTTCTATTTATACTCTCTCCAAACATCATGTGTCCTCCCATGGATCTTGCCTCAGCAAGACACCAGGTGAGTCTGCATCATGTGACCCAACCAAAAACTTTTACTTCAAACCTAGTCTAGAGAGTGAGTTCAAGGACAACCAGGGCTACCCAAAGAAACTCTTGTCTCAGAAAAACAACAACAACAACAACAACAACAACAACAACATTTGAACATTTGCTGACTTCCAGCCCCATCCATGACCTATCAAAGGATGCAGAAGGTACCACACGAAAGTGTGTACAAGAGCTTCAAGTTCTCAAAAGGAAAAGGAGATGAACTCCTTTAAAAATATTTATTTATATTTTTTTATGTATTGGAGTGCTTGGCTGAATGTATGCATGTATGTGCACCACACACTCACCGTGCCTGCAGAGGCCAGAAAAGAGTATCAGATCTCGTTAGCTAGAGTTACAGGTAGTTTTCATTAACCATGTGGGTGTTGGGAATGGGATCTTGCCCCCTGCAAAAGCAGCCAGTGCTTTTATCCTCTGAGCTGGGTGTGGAGTTCACACCCATAATCCCAACACTTGGAAGATTTAGGGTTCTTGAGAGTTCAAGGCCAGCCTAGCGACAATGAAGAAACCACACACACACAACCAACCAACCAACAAACTAAAAGCAATAAAACCAGTAAATGGATATTTTGTGCCTGTCTCAAAAACCTAACTAAAGCAATAAAACAAATAAACAAATATTCTATGCACTCTTTTTTAAAAATTAAAATTATATCCCCACCACAGGTAGCTTCTAGTCTTTCCTTCCTTTCCTTTATTTTTTATTTTATTTTATTTTATTTCTGGTGGTGGTGATGGTGATGCCTGTGATATGTGGCTGTGTGTAGCAGAGGAAGTTGTGCATACACACACACACACACACACACACACACACACACACATCCTTATTTATGAGACAGAATCTCTCATTGAATTTGGAACACATCAGTTTGGGTAGACTGTCTGTCTAGTGAGCTCCAGAGATCTGTCTGTCCCTACCTCCCAGTCCTGAGATTAGAGACATGTGCCACACACCTGGCTCCGAATTCTCATGCTTGAACAGCAAGCACTTCATTGACTGAGCCGTTTCTCCCACCCTCCTCCCTTATTAAAAAAAAAAAAAAAAAAAAAAAAACTGCTTATTTTCTTCACCTGTGTCCTTCCTTGAAAGTAGAGAAGTAGATGACATTTCCTATTAATGATTTTCCGGGAGTAATTTCACACTCTGGCTTCTGTCTTATTACATAATGAATTATCAAAAGGTACCCTTTAATCATGAAATTTCAGGACATTTATAATAACTCTAAAAAACATCTGTGCATGCAGATTTTTATTACCCAGCCCCAACAAAGCAGTAACCTTAAAACATCCAAAAAGATTGGATGGTGTGGGTAATATTTTAAAGAAAATGTTCTCTCACACAGAAACACTCCTTTTTAAGAGAACAAGGACATTTATTCCTTTCCATGCAGTAGGATCATAAACGTCCTAGTTGGCTTTCTATTGCTGTGATGAACACCATGACAGTCTTAGTTAGAGTTTCTATTGCTGCAATGAAACACCATGGTCAAAAGACAAGTGGGAGGAAAGGGTTTATTCAGCTTACACTTCCACATTGCTGTTTATCACCAAAGGAGGTCAGGACAGGCACTCAAGCAGGACAGGACTCAGGAGGCAGGAACTGATGCAGAGGCCATGGAGAGGTGCTGCTTACTGGCTTGCTCATCCTGTCTCTTATAGAGTCCAGGACCACCAGCCTAGGGATTGCACTACCCACCATGGGCTGGGCCCTCCCCAACTGATCGCCAACTGAGAAAATGCCTTACAACTGGATCTCATGGAGACATTTCCTCAACCATGGCTTCTTCCCCTCTGATAACTCTAGATTGTGTCAAGTTGACACACAAAACTAGCCAGTACAATGACTAAAAGCAACTAGGGGAGAAGAAGGTCTACTCGGGTTATATAATTCCAGATCACAGTTCACCATCAAGGGAAGCCAGGGCAAGAGTTCAAGCAGGAGCAGAGGCAGGAACTATGGGAGAATGCTTCTCACTGGCTTGTTTCTCTATGGTTCATTCTGCTTGCTTTATTGTTGTTGTTGTTGTTGTTGTTGTTGTTGTTATTATTATTATTTGTTTTTTTGAGACAGGGTTTCTCTGAGGAGCCCTGGCTGTCCTGGAACTCATTCTGTAGACCAGGCTGGCCTCGAACTCAGAAATCCACCTGTCTCTGCCTCCCAAGCGCTGGGATTAAAGGCATGTGCCACCATTGCCCGTATTATTATTATTATTATTTTTAAATATTTATTTATTTATTTTATATATATGAGTACACTGTTGCTGTCTTCAGACACACCAGAAGAGGGCATTCGATCTCTTTACAGATGGTTGTGAGTCACCATGTGGTTGCTGGGAATTGAACTCAGGACCTGTGGAAGAGCAGTCAGTGCTCTTAACCATTGAGCCATCTCTCCAGGCCTCTGCTTGCTTTATTATGTAAGGGAGAACCACCTGTTGCAGGGCTTGCATGGCCCACTGTGAGTTCCTTCCACCAATTACCATTCGAGAAACTGCCCCCACAGACTTGCATACAGGCCAGTCTGATGAGGCAGCTCTTCAGTTAAGGTTCTGGGTAACCTTGGTTTGTGTCAAGTTGACCACAGGTAACAGGCACGCTGAACAAGAACAGAAGCCATGACAATTAGTACTGGGTATTGGGTGTCGGCCCGCTCCCCATGCTGATCCTTATCAACAGTGCTTCTGACAAGAACTTATTTGCAAAGAAATTGTTTCTTTTTTTTTCTTTTTATTAAAGATTTATTTATTATATGTAAGTACACTGTAGCTGTCTTCAGACACTCCAGAAGAGGGCATCAGATCTCATTACGGATGGTTGTGAGCCACCATGTGGTTGCTGGGATCCGAACTCAGGACCTCTGGAAGAGCAGTCAGTGCTCTTAACTGCTGAGCCATCTCTCCAGCCCCCAAGAAATTGTTTCTTGATTGAAGACTCTGGGGCTCACAAAGACCAGCAGCCTTGACTATAGAACGTCATTTAAGTCAAATGTCCTGGCGTGGTTTCCACTGCTGTGATGAACACCATGACCAGAAGCTTATGGGTTACAGCTTATCAAGGGGAAATCAGAGGCACGGACCGGGAGGCAACAACTGATATAAAGTTAACAGGGGAAAGCTCTCTGAGGCTACAGGCAGACCTACCTAGGGATGGCTCCGCCCACAGTGGGCTGGGCCCTCCTCCACAAATCAGCAGAGAAGAAAATGCCCGCATAGACACGCCCACAGGGCCAATCTGATAGAGGTAGTTCCTCAGTGAGGGTTCTGTTTCCCAGGCATCTTTAGTTTGTGTTAGGCTGACAAAAACAAACCCGAACACTGAGTAATCCTAGTACTACAGAGGCTGAGGCAGGAGAATCAAGAGTTGGAGACTCGCTACATAGTGAGACCCTGTGTCAAACAAATGAGCCCATAAATGAAGCCATCGAATAGCCTAAGAATAACATTTTAAATAATCGTAACAGTGATGGCTCTCAGAGTGAATGTCTGCAGATGTGTGTGTACATGTGTATATGCGTATGTGTGTGTGCACGTGTGTCCAAATGTGAGTATGCATGTGTGTGTGCATGTGTGCATATGTGCATGCAAATGTGAGTGTGCATGAGTGTATGAATATATATGCGTGTGTGTGCATGTGTATGCATTTGTGTGTATGCTTGTGTAAGATAACTTTGGAGCATCTACTCAGTATCTCTTGGCTCGTGATCCTACTCCAAACTGTTTCCCTAAACTTTTTGTCTAACCTTCTAACAAGGCTGTAGGAGCTCAGACTGGGGCCGTCTCTTGCTCTCACCTGGCCTCTTTGTACCTTGGTGCTGTCATTCCCAACAGAGCGTGTCTGGGTTTTAGATAACATTCATGAGTTAAGAGCAGACTGACAAATGTGGGTTTCTTATGAGGCGAAAAGTTGTTTGGTTTTAATTTTGAGGGGTAGCGTGGGGGGAGCTTAGCTGTGTGCTTAGCCATCCTAAACTAATTGTCTTTTTCAGCTCAAATAGCCTATTTCCTCTTAGATCCAAGATGCAGGCTTTGAAGATAAAAGGACCCGCTTGTCTCTCGTCACAG
>JADRCD010229894.1:0-17746 GCA_019843815.1 Montemys delectorum | reverse complement strand
GAAAGAGAAAGGGAAAGGGAAAGGGAAGGGGAAGGGGAAGGGGAAGGAAAAGGGGAAGGGGAAGGAAAGGGAAAGGGAAGGGAAAAGGAAAAGGGAAGGGAAAGGAAAAGGGGAAGGGAAAAGGGAGAGGGAAGGAAAAGAAAGGGAAAGAGAAAGGGAAAGAGAAAGCGAAAGGGGAAGGGAAAGGGAAAGGAAAAGGAAAAGGGAAAAGAAAAGAGAAAGGGAAAGAGAAAGAGAAAGGGAAAGGGAAAGGGAAAGGGAGAGGGAACGTAAAGAAAGGGAAAGGGGAAGGGAAAGGAGAAGGGGAAGGGAAAGGGCAGGAATTTAATTTTATTCAAACATAAGAAACTGAAGGAAAACCAAATGTTAACAGCTTTCTTTTGGAAGCAAAATGGCCAGTGAAGAGGACAAGTGGTAAGGTGCTTGCTGCATAAGCATGAGAACCTGAGTTTGTAGTCAGGTTAAAATGACTCTAATCCCAACCCAGAGGAGCTAGAGACCGAGAGGAGGCTTGATAGCCAGCCAGTCTAGACAACACAGCCCACTCATCGAGCTCCAGGTTCCCTGAGAGATCTTGCCTCAGGGAGAAAGGTAAACCAGAAAGATACAACTTGATGTTACCTTATGGCCTCCACACAAGCACAGGCCTCTCACACATACAATGGCCAGGGGACATCTCCCTTATTCCTTCTTCTACTTAGTCATTAGTCTTACTTCAGTATCAGATATTAGATTGATTCCTGCCATAGGAAGCATACCAGTTTCCCCTACTTTTCCATAGTTTTCTATAATTTCATAATTTTAAGAACCAGAAAAATATAATATAACATTAATAATGATTTCAACAAGTCAGCTGTACATTTTTGGATGAACTGGGGAAGATTTTGAATATCGCTTTTAAAACTACTTTAGGTGACTTGGCAAAGCAAAACAATCTAAACAGTATGTACAAAATTCCATTTTGGTGGGCCAGAAGATAAAGGGGTTGTTGTCCAAGTGACCTGAGTTTGATTCCCAGAACCCATGTAAAGGAGGAAGAAGAACAAAGTTATCAACTGACCTCTAAGCAAGCATGATGGTATGCTTGCCTACGCTCCTCCCACAACAATACCTTTAAAAGTTTTTTTTTTTTTAATTTTGGTAAAAGCATGCATATAAATGTATGTGTAAATATATAAATATGTGGGAAATATATCTATTAGTTACTAGCAGTAGGAGACCAGGCACTAAGTATGGTGGCACAAGCCTATAAATCCCTTTTCTAGGGAGGGTGAGGAAGGAGAACTGCCACAAGTTTGAGGCCACCCTGGGTTACATAGTAAGTACCAAGCCACCCCTTACTCTTTATAGTAAGACCCCATTTCAAAAATCCAAACCAAATCAAAAACTCTAAGAGATCAATTTTTTGGATCCCTTTTTTTAAAAAAAAAAAAAAGTGGGCATTTTTTGGCTTGTCTATCTGATATGATACTCTTGTATGCTTTAGGCATAAAAAACCACTGACTACTCAAAGAATATCTACTCTACACAAAACTGCTAGAAATGAGTAAAAGGGGTAATAACCTTAATGAAACTTAACACTAATAAGGGGGCTTAATATGAGAAGGGCTAAACAGTCAAACAGTGTGTATGTGTGTGTGTGTGTGGGAAGAACTAGAGTGTGGTTTTTTTTTTTTTCTTTTTCTCTTTGGGACAGGGTCTTTCTATGTAACCTTGGCTAGCCTGGAACTTTATACATGCAGCAGGCTGGCCTTAAACTTCTGAATGCTGAGATTAAAAGTATACAGCACCATGTCCACGTAAGAAAGATTCTGGAGGGTTTGACAGAGAAAATAGCTGGCACTAAGGATAATACATGGAGCTACTGTCCAGGCACAGTAAGACACGCAATAAAATGAGAGGCTAAACCTACCCCACCTAGGGACCAGCCTCCATCTTAAAAGAAAAAGAGCCTGAGAATTTGACCTACAGCAGAACTCAGGCTATACCCAAGTATCAGGAAGGACCCTATGGCTTGTCCTTGGCCCATAGCCCAGAGTTACTCACTAGCTACTTCCTAGCAACAGTCAATCAAAGATTAGTCTTATTGTTTCAGATGTACTTTCAAACCATTTGTAATTGTTCATAGTTTTGCTTTGAAGTACCTACCTATTGGCTTAAACTCCCTTGCTTGCTTGCCATTCCCTATAAAACATTATCCTGATGAGGGCTCAGGGCTGCACCCTCCCATTCTGCCTCACCATTCAGAGATGGTGGTGTCGCCTAAGCTTGAGCTTGAATAAAGAGACCCTAGTGTGACTACAATGGAATTGTCTCCTTGGTGGTCTTTTGGGGTTCATGAACACTTCTTGGCACAACGATTAGAATGTAGCATAGATGAAGTATCATAATAGGCTACGACACTGGCTGTATGGACTTTAGTTTTTAAAGAGGACTGCCACGACAACTTCTCCACATTTAGCAATGGGGAGATTATAAATTTCAACTCAATACTGTCCCACCACTTCCCATTACCTCTACTACTGGTCCTGGCCACTATGTCTGAGCTGCTTCACTGTATCCAGCTCCTCAATGAATACTTTTGCTTCTATTTTTGCATTTCTATGGTCTATTTTCTATACAGCATGTACATGCATCCTTTTGTTTGAAGGTAGATTTGTGTAGGAGCGTGTGTGTGTGTGTGTGTGTGTGTGTGTGCGCGTATGAGATTGACTCTATACACTGTACATGCTTAAAGACAGACTCTACCAGAGTTGCACTCAGTCCTAACATATTCTTTTAGAACATACATAGTGGAGAGTGGAGAGTTGGCTAAGGAATTTAGACCTATTGTTGCTCTTACAGAGGATCTGGGTTCGATTCTCAGCACCCACATGATGGCTTACCACCATCCATAACTCCATTTGTAGGGAATCTGACACCCTGTTCTGGCATCCTTGGTCATCAGGCACACAACTTACACTTATAGAAATAAAAGAAAATAAAACATGTTTTCTGACATCTTCCCTTGGAAACCTTGGGAAGTGATGGCTTCCCACTACACAAGAGTATGTTTATAAAAGGGTTTCCAATGCTGCCCACCCATCTTCTATCTCTGATCTGACTTCCTGTTAGTTCTCCTGCCTGCTGCTCTAGACAAACTGTACTCACCTGCTGCTGTCTGTTTACTATTCTATGCACACTTCTGCCTCTACCATTCTTCCCTCCTAGTTTTCTTTGTATAGGCCTTAAGTGTTCAATCCTATCATACATTAAACTGTGAGGCTCATCATCCCTATAATCATCACTAGTCCATGACTTAAAGTAAAAAGTAACAGTCCTTTATCCCCCAAACCAACTTTCTCTTCATGTCTGCCTCCTTACTGTTATATTTGCCTGTCCCAAACACAAACATATATACATGCACATACACATGCAAGAAACCAAAGCTCCGTGAGAACATGGTCTTAGTGCTGCTTGCCATTTCAGTATTCCCAACACCTAGACAAGGTCCTAACAGAGAACAGGTACTTGAGGACTTCTTTAAGAATATGTGAAGAGCCTCAGCAGATATTCAGCTGAAATAATTTACAATAGCATATCTATACAAAAAGCATCAAAATGAGGAAATTTATCTATTTTACCATGTTATTTTCCTCTGGGAACAATTCACTATTAGAGTGTTTGAAATTAAGTTCTGAACATACAGATACTTGGTTTCTTAGTGATTATCTTTGAAAGGTTTGTCTTTACCAAATTAATTTGTAATAGGAAGTGGCCAACCAGAATAAGATTGAATAGTGTATCTGTTTTTTCCTCTATACACTTCTCAGGAACTCTGTCCAGTCAACAGTTTTTGACTTGTCTTTCTCAGGGAACTTGTCTAACCTACTAACCAATGAGCCCCTAATCCTAGGGTACACCCAGAAACATAAACCACAAATGTCATAAAGGGCTGTTGAAATGTTTGGCAGCAATTTTAGATGAGGTCCCAGGCAAAAAAAGTTAAGGCAGAAAAACCTGGAAAAGCTTTAATTCAAGCATTTTAGAGTTATTAACTTTCTGTACAGCGGGGCAGTGGTGGTACATGCCTTTAATCCCAGCACTTGGGAGGCAGAGGCAGGTGGATTTCTGAGTTTGAGGCCAGCCTGGTCTACAGGGTGAGTTCCAGGATAGCCAGGGATACATAGAGAAACCCTGTCTCAAGAAGAAAAAAAAGTTTCTGTACTTTAAAATGAAGTCAATGCAATAACATTGTTTCCCTATTCTCTCCTGAAACCCTGCTACAAGAAAAAGTGACACTTTGTTTTGAAATGAAATATTTAAACTTTTAATTTTACTTTAAAGCCTGTTAAGCAATAAAAGCTTGGGGAAAAGAAATGATCAGATGTCCACTACTCAACTGTTAACATTTTACTTCCTTACTCTAACCAAGTGTGCTTCAAACAGTAAAGATCCATTTGAGAAGTCACAACAGGTTCTTTCCAGATCCTGTGGCACTCTCCAGTTCTCCCAGACTAACTTTTATACTTACTTGGTGTTTATTATTCCACTTCTTTTTGTACAATGTTGGAATGGAGCGCAGGATGTTACTCAAGCCAAGCAAGGCTTCTACCACTGAGCACAACACCCTCAGACCACACATTCTTATACTTGTGATATATGCTTCATGAATCTGAGACAAAGAATGGTATAGGTCTGCATTTAAAAAGAAAAAGACCTAAATGTTATGTTGTATCTTGCCTTGTTACTTACCAGCTGATTTGCCTTATGAAAATTATCTTTATGCCTCAGTTTCCTTGGGAAAAAAATTGAGGTTAGCACTCTATATACTACCTATAGGGTTACTGTGAGGATTTAATAATTTAATGTATTCACAGAAAGAATATCAATTTTTAAATTACATGTATTCATTTATATTTATGCACATGGAAGTCAAGAGGACACCCTGCAGGAGTCGGTTCTCGACTTCCACCATATGGGTCTTGGGGATCAATCTCAAGTCACACCAGGCTTGGCAGCAAGTGTCTTTAATCCACTGAACCATCTCACTGACTCATGAAAACATTTTTTAAAGTATCTTGTTGGGCTAGGGACTGTGCTCACTGGTACAGTGCCTGCCTAGAATGCATAGGGCCCTGGGTTCATGCCTCAGTAACACAAAATAAACAGAAAAGGGCAAGGATGTAGCTCACAGAAAGCAACACGTATCAATGTTAGCAACTACTATGCAAGGTTGCAAAAGTGCATATATTAAATTAGAAAAGTTAATTACCAAAATGTCATACATAAAATTCATAGTTGCTGAATATTTTCAAAATCACATTAAAACAAAAAACAAAACAAAAAAAAAATGAAGTTTAGGCTGTGAAGTCTTTCTGACCTACATAACAAGGACCTGAAAGTGCTTAAAGAGAGAAGGCTTTTATTTCTAATTTACAAAGTGAAGGAAGCTGGACATGACAGTATATATCCAAGCGCTTGAGATGCAGAGACAGGAGGATTAGGAGTTTGAAAGCAGCTTCAGCTACATATGAGCTACATGAAACCCTGCTTCAAAACTAAAAACAAATTGCTGGTAACATTAAATTAGAATATAAACATTTAATTTATATAATTCCTGAAGGTTTTAAAGTATCTAGACATGTAAGAGACTGTTATGAGACTTGAGGGGAAGGCTTGTCAATTTCTCAATGAGATGCTATTTAATCAATTTCTTGACTATTAGATTTCACAAAAAATAAACCACCAGTACTCAACTTTCACTGCTTTTTGCATCTAGCTTTTTATTAATTATAAGCAGAACAGCTTAAAAATAATTTTAAAATAATGTTTTATAAGAGATTCACCTAGATTATGAGATTTTCATAGACAATTGAATTCTGCAAAATTTACCAATGCCATTATGGATATATTCTTGACATGGGATTATTTTCATTACAGCTTCTAGGTCAAAAGATCAGATAACATTAAACTCAAGTGCCCTACATATTACGAGTCTTACTAAATTTTTTTCAGGAGCTTTTTAATGATTTAAAAATATGTCTCTAAACATCAATAGATAAATCTGATACACTATATCTAACAAGAATCTAATATGTGCTATTTGCTGAACTAGAAATTATGATGCTGGATCTAACTTTTTATTCGTGTGAGATATATCCATATATATGGCTACCACAGGTACTTTGTTTTAACAAATACACTTCTGGAGAGTGTTAAAAAAGAACACTACAAATGCCAACGTTTAGAAATGTAAAAAATATAGGTAAACTAGGCTGCTTATATCAACGCATTAGATAGAGTTGAAACATAGTTCCCCCTAGAGTTTAGCATATATTTCTCTAATAGTTCAACAAATGTAAAATCTGATTTAAACCGTTCCAGAGTTCCTATCTCTACCACTATCCTCCCCCAAATAAACAAAAACCCACCTTAGAGTTTAAGGTTGTACCTCGTGGAAGATATTTATGCCCTGAAGTTTGAGTAAAGTTTTACTTCTCTTAGTGAGAACTCTGAAACAGAACCATCGCTCCTTTTGACGCTCCCTGCCCCCTCCCCGTTAATATTTACACGTATGAGTCAGTTCTTTCCTCAACCGCAACAGATTCAGAGGGACATCACGCTAGAACTTGAATAAACCAACAAGGTGGGGGCGGTGGGAGGCACAACTAGTCTCCGTTTCCAAAGGGAAGACGAACTCACCACCGTTCACCCTCGGTCCCCGCACCCCGCAGCACCTGCCAAGTCGGGCGCTTCAAGAATAATGGCTCAACTTTCCGGACGCAAGGAGGGAGAAGACGCAGATAATTTCCAGTAGAGTGTCGAAAAGGTCCACTCGGCAAGGGACCCAGCTCTGGGCCGTCTCTGCCCGTTGGAGCATTCAGAGACCCTCCGAGGTGGCACACTCCTGCAGCAGCCGGCCTCGGGCCTCCGCGAGGCAGACAGTGTTTACACCTGTCACGAGGGAGGTGGGGAGAAGGAGGAAGCCAGAGCGGAGCCCCAAACTTCTGCACAGCGGCCGGCCGGGAGGGAACCCCGGCGCGCAACTCGGGGCAGGTGGACGGCGAGGGGCAGGGCGGGCCACGGCGGCCGGGAGGGCACGGCTGGCTCTCCTCGGCCGAGCCCGGGATGCCGAGCACCGTGCCACTCTGCTTCAGGCGCTGCCAGCGGCGTTCCGCACCCGCGGAGAAGAGCAAAGCCCGCGCCGGAGCTCGCAGGCCCGCACCCGGGCCGACGCGGGCAGGTGCTCCAGGCCGGGGCGACTAGCGGGGCCGGGTCCTCCGCACCCCGGGAGCGCGGCGGCAGCACTCACCTGGCTCGTCCCGGGCGGCCGCGATGGGCATGGCTCGGCGGCCCGGGGAGGAACTAGCTCCCCGGGGAAGGACCGGTTACTCGGACGCTGAGCTGGTGAGGGCGGAAGGGGAGCCGCTCCCAGCCCTGTCAGCGCCGCGGCGCCATGGACGCCCACCCGGAGTTTCAGCGCTGCCGCGGGACCCCCATCCCGCTACCCTCCGCCCTCTTCCGCCGCCGCCGCCTCCGCCTCCTCCTCCTCCGCGGAGACCCCCGCCCACTCCACACACTCTCCCATCATGCAGCGGGGAACCGCTGCTGTCGATACGTCACTTCCGGGCGCAGGTGGCTAGGTCGGGGCCGGGTGCTGGTGGGTGCCGGGGTGGGGGAGGACACTCCAGGGGAATTAGTGTCACAGAATTCTTACTTCTGCGCAGGCGCCGTCGTGTGGCACGACGTTCGCCATTTTGGGTGCGGGCAGACTGTCTTTTTTTTTTTTTTTTCCGTACTCCCTGAAGTGTGGGCTGGGGACGTCCTCCCTCCCCGCCCGACCCGCTGAGACGGCGCTCCGGGCTACCGACCCGAGCTCCTCTCAGCCCTTTACTTTACCGTTGAGCCGGGGAGCGGGTTAAGGTTCGCCTTGGAATAAAACTGCAGACGTATGGAAATACGGAACCAGATCTCTACTGAAAAACCGGCTGGACAACATTCAGCAGCTCGTCCTTTTTGTCCGGAAAAAAAAAAAGACTTTCATTCCCTTCCCCTTTTTATGTAAGCCAACAAAAGAGGAAGCTGTTATTTAACAAAGGAGAAGTGATTGTCCTACTTAAGAGGATAAGACAGCAGGCAAACTAACAAATGGTCTACGACAAAATCAGTCCAGAATTGTGTTCGTGTTTGGAGAAGATGATCATTTCCATACATCTTTCAAATCAACTTGTGCATTTGAGCGATTCTATACAATAGAGGTCATAAGAGATTTTGTTTCCATCGGTTCCTGAGCAGTTGGCCTTTTTTTTTTTTTTTTTAATAACCTTTCCCCGTCCTTCATTATAACTCAGTTAGAACCTATTCCACTGTAAAACTCAGAATCCAAGGCTGTAGGATTATTACTCCTGTCTCAGACGGTGAACCTTGGACTCTCTACCCTACAAACCGTGAGCCCTGCCGGGTCCTCTTTTCTGCCCACGCTGAATTATTTAAAATAGTTCCAAAACCGTAAGGCTCAGCAGTAAACGAAAGAAACAAGGACTGAAAGCCCGTCATCACCGAGAACTGGCCACCCCTTTGACTGGAGGAATTATAACACGTCGGGGAAGATAAGGACAATAGCAATTCATCATGGTTTATCCCGCCTCTGCAATGTTCTAGACAAATTAACTTGAAGAACTAAAATAGGCCCTCATTTGTCTCCTCACAATTCACTCATTGCAAGATAACAGAGACTGCATTACTGCTTTGTGGTTATGCTGAATGTTTCTGTTATTGCCCAGTCACTGAAGTGAGAAAAATCTATATGGCTTGTCAAATTTATTCCAATTGTATTTCGCCCCCTGCTGGTGTAGCCTGTGTGCAAAAAAATTTTTTTTTAAAAGTATGTCACTGTAAAACATATTTATTGTCCGAGAATGAAAAAAAAAATGCGTGAAAACTGAAAATAAATTGATTTCAGACAAACATATGTTTGTTTTCACTTGATAAATCTATCAAATAAATACCGATTAAGATCCGAAGAAGACATTTGAATGATGATTTTCAAATAATTTAAACCAATCAAAATTGTTTAATATAGTGATTCTAAACATTAAAAGAAAACCGTGCTGTTTGGGAAAGTATCTTCCTGATTTCACAGATTATACGATTACCAAAAGATTATTTTTGTTAGGTAAGTAAAGAAGCTAACTCTGTTTACTTAATTTTTTTTTTTTTTAAATTTTAATCCATGGAAGTTGTGTAGCTATTTGTTCAGATGACTTGGGAGCACAATCAACCTATCAGTAGTAATTGGATACTCTTACATGTGATTATGAGATTTGGCATCAAGAAAAGAAAAACACCTGACCATTTATTTCTAGTTTTTTCTCCTATTCAGACTTGTTAAAAAACTGAAATCATAATAAATAATAAAGTTTATACCTATATACCCTTTTTAGTCAAATATTACATTGTAGTACTATTATTAACCTCTTAGTCACTCAAATTTTTTTGATCTGTAAAAGCTCTTTTGCGGGGGGAGGGGGAGGCTCTATGACTCATGCCTTAAGTAGAGAAACCTGCATCACATAGAAAACAGAGAAAAACTTTCTACTTTTATTTTGAACCAGGGTCTCCTGTAACCCAGGCTAGTCTTCAACTTGTTAACTAAAGAGGATGTTGAACTCCTGATCCCCTACTTCTACCACCCAAGTGCTGTGATTATAGGTGTGTGGCACCGTGCCCGACTATTTTTAAATTTAATGAAGTAGATGAAATACCTCTACAATAAAAACTTCAAGATCACAAAGAAAGAAACAGGAGAAGACACTGGAAGAGAGAAAGCTCAATGCTCATTCACTGGAAGAATTAAGGAGTTTCACCCTATTGTTGTATCTCAGAGACTTACCAAGTTTTCTTTAGTGTCTGAAATCCAATCCCTATTCCTTCCACTCTAAGGTTGCTCTCGTGGCTGTCCCTTCTCTAAGTATTCACTGACAACAGAGCCCCCAATAGACTACTAGTGAAGTTCCCGGTACTCTAGCCATACCAATCCTCTTCCCTCTCAGAGCTGATAGTGAGCCTCGTACTTCTGCACTTAAGCCTGGGATGCCAGCATTCCAGCATTTTATTCTCTGTTGTCAGAAAGAGAAACAGCTTGGATTATGGGCAAAGAATTATCTTTGAGACAGAATAGACCAGGTCTGAACCTCAGCCAACTGCACAGATTCTTACTAAGAACCTTCCCTACCTGCACAAATCAAAGAAGGGTCCCTACCTCACAGAGGAGATGCACATTATAATGTATGTAAAATATCCCAAAAATACTAAGAATCTGTCCCATAGTGTAAACCTTCCCGTCATATCGTCCCCAAGACTAGTGGTTTTCAGTTCTCCACCCTTACTCCTTAACTAATGACGCTGAGCAATGTCTGAAGATATTTTTGGTTATTACAATTGAGGTGGAAGTGCAAGTGGAAGCTAATAGGTAGAAGCTGGGGATTCATTGAAACCTCCTGCAATGCAGAAGAAGCCAGTCTTTATAGCAAAGGACTATTCAGAATTTCAGTCGTGCCAACTTGGAGAAATCTTGCCCTAGAGCAGCCTCGGACTGCTGAGATTGCTTCCACTAATGCAGACCACCAACACTGCTAATCCTGGGGTCCCAGTTACTAAAGGTACTTGGACAATTAAGGAAGTCTGAATATGTGCTAATATTAACCATAGCCTTAGGAATGTATTGTTAATTTTTCGGTATACTAATAAAATTATGGATTTGTACAATGATATACCACCCTTTTTAAGTGTTTGAAATGCATAATTCAGTTTTAAATGCCTCAGATAAAGAGATCCATGTATACACAGAGATAAAATGAATATAGCAAAATGATAGCTACTATTGCTTGACTCTGGGTGATAAATATACCAGTGCCTGTCATGCTCTGCTTTCTATTTTCATGCTGTTTAGAATATTTTTGTAATGAAAAAAGGCTTTTAAAATACCTGAGTATACAGATGAGCTATGGACTTATTTGCAAATTATTACATTCCCTAGACAATCACTCTCAAACATGCTCCTCTCACCCTGGAGCAGACCTTGTAAATGGTGGTCTTGAAACACATTTTAAAGATGTAGAAAGGGGAAAAAAAATGATGACTGCAACTCCTGGATCAATTGTAATTAGTTCAGACTGTCTAATGTGCTCAAATACAGTGGGATGCCAACTCTGCTCAGTGAGGAACAGAGTTAATACATTGTTCACAGGAGGACTGCAGGACTCATCACAAGAAGCAAAAGTCAGACTTCCTGGATCTAAGTGACACAGGTGCTACATGGACTTCAAGTATTCAGATGATGCAAATGCTGCAAAAGAAACCAGGAAAGCAATCCCATTTACAACACACACACACCACACACACCACACACACCACACATAAACCACATCACACACACCACACACACCCATGCACACCACACCACACATACGCAACACACACACACACACCACACAAACCACACCACACACACCGCACACACACACCCACACACACTCATGCACACCACACCACACATACACCACACCACACACACCACACACACACCACACACACACAGACACACCAATCACACACCACACCACACACACACATACCACACACAAACCACACCACACACACCACACACGCACCCACACACACCCATGCACACCACACCACACATACACCACACCACACACAACACACACACACCACACCACACACACATACCACATACCACACATACACCACACACATACATAACACACACACAACACACACAGACATACACACTTGAGAATAAATAGTGTCATTTATTATAAATAAACACCTTTACATTGAAAACTTTACGACACCAAAGAAAGATAGCAGAAGGCATTAGAAGATAGAAAGGCCTCCAATGCTAATGATTTGGAAGAACGAATATTGTAAAAATGTCCTTCCTAGGCAAAGGAATCTGTAGATTCAGTGAGGTCCCAATCAAAATTTTAGAGCCATTCTTTAGAGACATAGGGAAAACAATCTTGAAACTTATATGGAAGCACAAAAGACCAAGTAATCCTCAACAAAAATAATACTGCAGGAGGTATCATCATACCTGATTTCAAGTTATACTACAGAGCCATAATAATAGAAACATGATGGTACTGACACGAAACAGATCTAAACTTATAGAGTGGAATAATGAACACGTGTAAGTCCATGTCACCACAGATCCCTGATTCTTAGCTAATATTCTAAAAGTAATAACTGAGAAAAGATAGTATCTTCAAGAAATGGCTCTGAGGGGCTGGAGAGATGGCTCCAGTGGTTAAGAGCACTGACTGCTCTTCCAAAGGTCTTGAGTTCAATTCCCAGCAACCACGTGGTGGCTCATAACCATCTGTAATGAGATCCGATGCCCTCTTCTGGTGTCTGAAAACAGTGACAGTGTACTTACATATATAAAAATAAATAAATCTTAAAAAAAGAAATGGCTCTGAGAAACCTGTGTGTCAGCATGTACAAGAATGAAATTAAATCCTCTTCTCTCACCTTGTACAAAACTCTGAATGGACCAAGGACCCCAACATCAGACCCGATACTCCGAAGCCTGAAAGGAAAATTAGGGAGTACACTTCAATGTGTAGGGGTAGGAAAGGACTTTCTGAATAGGACTATGGTCATTTGGGAAATAAACCCAACACTTGATAAGGGTATCTCATGAAAGGAAAGAACTCTGTACAGCAAGAAAACTGTCAAGTAAAGCGGCAACCTACATAACGGTCTAAAATCAACATCCAAAGAAGTAAAACACTACAATATCAGGGCTGGAGAGATGGCTTGGTGGTTATTCCAGATGACCCAAGTTCAGGTCTCAGTCCCCACACTGGACTGCTCAAAATTGCCTGTAACTGCAGCTCAGCTCCAGGGTAAATGCTCTCTGGTCTCCAGGAAACCTATACACATATAGTTCACACACACACACACACACACACACACACACACACACACACACACAGTCAGTCCATGTCTGCCTTGCAGTTGTTTAGAGCCTCTCGCACTGCGGGTGGGAAAGCAGTCTGAAATGTGAGAAAGCTACAGCTAAGTCAGGGGTCCCACGGTCTGCGATGAAGCCTGCGTCCATGGAGTTCTCAGACTCTTGGACATCTAGGCACCACTGGGAGTTGGGAAGAGCCAAGAACAGAGTCAGGGGCTTGCAGTCTGGGGGCAGAGTCTAGCTCAGGACTAGGAAAGGGGAGCACCTGCTAATCTCATCTGTGATTGTCCTCAGTTTAGTTAGGCTGGAAGCACAGAGAGGCCTTCTATTGGAGAACTAATGTATGGCTCTGCGGTGGAATGTCTTCTCCATGCCTCTCCACAGCAGATCTTGATGAAAGAGACAGTTTGACTTGTTTATTGGCTGTTCAAGGTGGGAAATGGATGCATACTGAACCATACCCATTTCTTCATGTGGACCTGAGATTAAATACCTCTGTAGGGAGGACTGTCAGGGAAGGGAAGCTTATTGGCCTAGCCCTCTTGGCCTCTAGGTACCTCATTAGCATGGAGAACTCTGTTGTGGGCCTACATGACCATAGGTCATGCTTCCTTTTATGAGGAATGTGGCACATGTTTCAGGCCAGGAGTCAGGCAGGGACTGCCTTAGTCTCAGATGTGTGCCTACCGAGTCTCTGGGTCTCAACCTGCCCTATCTTACCAATCTTCCTGGCATGGCTTTACCGGCCAACACATACACACCCGCACACGGCACATGCACACACATACAAATTCAAAAGCTCCCCCCCCACCTAAACAAGCAACCCAACTAAAAATCAGTTATAGAAATGAATAGAGAGCTTCCTCAAAAGAAGAAATATAAATGGCTAGTACTTTTAAAAGTGTTCAACAAACAATTCTTATCCATTAAGGAAATGCAGATTAAAACTACTTGAGATTCCATATGGCCTAAGTCAGAATGTTCATTATCAAGAATACAAATGACAGTAAGTGCTAGTGTGAATATGAGGGGAGCCTTGTACGTTGTTGGTGGCAATATAGGCCAGCCACTTTAAAATATGTGTTGAAGTTTCTCTAAAAGTGCACGCCTTTAATCCCAGCACTTGGGAGGCAGAGGCAGGTGGATTTCTGAGTTTGAGGCCAGCCTGATCTACAGAGTGAGTTCTAGGACAGCCAGGGCTATACAGAGAAACCCTGTCTCAAAAAACCAAAAAAACAAAACAAAACAAAACAAAACCAACCAACCAAAAACCCCAAAACCAAAAAACAAATAAACAAAAAAACAACCCCGAACACTAGAAACATCACATGAACCAGCTATATCACTCCTGCACACATTCTCAAAGAAGAATTGTATTAGTCAGGGTTCTCTATTCTCTAGAGTCACAGAACTTAAGGGTAGTCTTTATATAGTAAAGGAATTTATTGATGACTCACAGTCTGTAGTCCAACTCCCAACAATGGTCAGCAGCAGCTGTGAATGGAAGTCCAAGGATCTAGCAGTTGCTCAGTCCCACAAGGCAAGCAGGCGAAGCAGAGCAAGCCTAGCCTTCCTTCTTCCAATGTCCTTATATGGGTCTCCAGCAAAAAGTGTGGCCCAGATTAAAGGTGTGTGCCACCACACCTTTAATCCCAGATGATCTTGAACTCGGAGATCTTCCTGTCTTAATCTTCTAGGATTCATAGCCACTATGCTTCAAGATCTCCATGCCAAGATCCAGGTCAGAAACTTGTATCTCTCAGCCTCCAGATTAGGGCCACAGGTAAGCCTTCCAATTCTGGATTGTAGTTCATTCCAGATATAGTCAAGTTGACAACCAGGAATAACCATTAAAAGTATACATCCAACCAGAGATATTTGCTCATCTATGTTCATTGTTGCTCTATTCATAATGGGTAAAACATAGGATCAGTCCAGATATCCATACACTGATCAATGGATAAGGAAAGTCTGGTACTTATGCACAATGTGTTTTTATTTGGTTATAAATAAAAATAAAATTGTGGAATCTGGGGGTTGGTATGATGGCTCTGGGTAAGTGTACTTGCTGTGCAAACCTGATGGTCTGATTTGTTTCCTGGAACTCACATAAAGGTGGAAGGAGAGCACCCTTAAATTGCCCTCTGATCTCCACATGCATGTCATAGTACATGTGCCCACACATATAATAGTAGTATTAGTATTAGTAATAATAATAATAATAACAAGTTTAAAAAAATTATGACAGTTACAGGTAAGTGGATGGAACTGGAAAAAATTGAGTAACATAAGCTAGGTCTAGAAAGACAAACACTTTTCTTTCATATATAGATTCCAGCTTTGAATCATTGCCTTTCTATGTTTAACTTGGAGTGACTGTGAAATGAGGAAACTAAGAAGGGGCTGTTGTGGTGAGGATGCTCTGAGAGGGAATGTATTAGTCAGCATTCTCTAGAGTCACAGAATTTAGGAAATGTCTTTATAGATTAAGGGAATTATTGTAATGACTTACAGTCTATAGTCCAACCCAACAATGGGCAGCTGTGAATGGGAAGTCCAAAAATCTAGTAGTTGCTCAGTCCCATGAAGCTAGGTGTTCCAGCTGCCCTTCTGTATAAGCTGGAATCCTGAAGAAGTAGTTTCCCACAGATGTGCTGGCTAGTAAGTGCAAGCAGGAGAATAATGAGTCTTGCTTCTAACGTCCTTATATAGGCCTCCAGCAGAAGATGTGGCCCAGATTAAAGAAGTGTACCACCACACCTGGATCTGGAATGCACTCTGTCCCAGACTGGTCTTGAACTCAGAGATCTGCTTGCCTCAGTCTTCCAGGATTAAAGGCTCATACTACTTTGCCTGGGCCTAAACTTTTCATGGCTGCAATTCTTCAAGATCTTCATATTAAGATTTGGGCCAGAAGCATATGTCTTCCAGAAGCCTATGTCTTCCAGCTTTAAGATCTGGATCACAGGTGTGCCCTCCATTTCTGGGTTGTAGTTCATTCCAGATGTAGTTAAATTGACAACCAGGAATAGCCATCACAGGGAATGATAGTAAAATGCAGGTATAAAGAGGGGGTGGGGGATACTGGAGATGGAAAGGTTTAAGTAGGGAGGGGAGTGGGAGAATAGTGCAGATGAGGGAGATGAGGGGCGTGTATGTGGAAACCTCATAACACAATTAAAAAAATATTTTTTAAGAGAAGAGAGATACACTCTGCATTGCTGAATTTTGTTGCTCACAAGAATGGTAGTTCCAGATGTGGTACCTTTGTCACTGCTGGCCAGAGAGATCCAAAAGGCCTTCAGAACAATACAAGCTCTTACTGTAGTCCTCTTGGTTACCCACCAGAACTAGACAATAAAACCCAATTGTTAAAAATGGGGTCCCGAGTCCAGCCCAGGGCTCAGGCCTCTGGGCAAGGCAGGATGCTAGAAGTTTGACTTTGAACTCCATGTTGCCACCAGGTGGGCATTCAGATGTGAGAAGCTGCAGGACCCTGCTTCGAGGAGTGGGGAGGCATAGTATGAGGTCCCTCCGAAATCTGATGGATTTGGCTCGAAGGTCTCTGGGGAGGTCAGGGGTGGCAGGCTCTAGCTTTTGGACACCACAGACACTGCTGGATCTTGTGGAAGAGCTGAGAATAGAGTGTGGACCCACAGGCAGGCTTGGGACTGGGGCAGAAGGGACAAGGGCAGGAGGAGAGAGCTCCTGCTGGGTCTCATGGGGAGGAGAGTCCTGGTCTTGGTGGGGCGGTCAGCTTGGTGGTAGAGACAGTGGCTGAGAATGCAGAGAGGCCTCCTGCATGAGGTTAGGCCTGGCTCTAGAGAGAAAGTCCTGCTCCATTGCTCCAGCACGGCTGATTCCCATGAGAAGAGAGGTGTTTATTGTAGAAAGGTAGAGAGAGGGAGAAGAGTAGGGAAGTAGAGGCTGGCCATGGCCACTTGGAGAGAGGGAGGAAGAGAATGAGGAGAAATGGGGAAAAAGAGAGTGAGAAGCAAGAGCAAGAGAGTAAGAGAGGGAGGAGGGGTCAAACAGCCCCTTTTATAGTGGGTTGGGCCTACCTGGCAATAGTCAGGTAACTGTGGGGAGGAATATACCTGGCTATTGCCAGGTGACTGTGGGGATGGAGTCCAGACAGAATACGAGGAGCTTGGGGTGTTGCCCTATGTGACTGGTGGCCACTCACCTCTCTACAGGGGGGGCTGTGGGAGGCTGCATTTGTGACAGGAGGCAGGGGCCCAAGGGGTGTGGCCAAACACTTGCTGCCCCTTGCAGGCGAAAGACACGTGCCTGCCAGGTCTCTGGGGTTCAAAGCCTGCACTAGACCAGGCATCAGAGTGCTTGTGCAAAGCTCACTGCCCCACAAATTGCTGAAGACACTGCATATCTTGGTTGTAAAGCAGTAAATAAATCGAGCTATAACTGAACTGGAAACTTTCTCCTTGCTAGCTAGTTATCACAATGCTGGAAAGTGCTGTACAGGCTGCAGGGGAAGAAAAGGCATCAATGTCTTACCCACCACCAACTCTACAAACTACATTTCCAAACTGCTAGGCAAGATGAGCCAACTTGTCCAATAGTAGTATGACTGTTAGGAGAGTAACCAATCACTCTTGGGGGTTTTGTTTGTTTGTTTGTTTGCTTGCTTTTTTGGTTTTGTTTTTGTTTTTGTTTTTGTTTTTGTTTTTTGAGACAAGGTTTCTCTGTGTAGCCCTGGCTGTCCTGGAACTCACTCTGTAGACCAGGCTGGCCTCGAACTCAGAA